>BOPN01001014.1:140000-142500 GCA_017312705.2 Penaeus japonicus
TAAGACACACACTAAGATGCGTTCTCTTCTGAATAAAACTGTACCTTTTCTCTTTGCTCTTAAATCATGTTTTGTATACCAATTCAAATGTGCGAGACGTAACTCTCGATAAGTGGGTAGCACCTCACGTCCTCTGCAACACCGTGTCCTCGAGCACCGTACTGATGTTCAGCTAAGTTCACCATCTGCCACCAGAAAACACTGCTATTCGACTAAACATCCACTCACACAAAATGATTTCCAAATTCTACACTCGTCCTCACACAAACTGAACATCATCAATTTGGAATCACTGTTTATCTCAAGGATTAAGCCAGATCTTAAAAACACAGAAACTACCACTCCATTAAATATACATATATGTATATCTATTTACACACACACACACACACACACACACACACACACACACACACACACACGCATATATATATATATATGAACTATCAGTACAAATAAAAGCGAGTTATAAACACTGAAAACACAAACTTAAATGATTACAAATCATAAAAGCAAAAAATGCGAAATCTTACAGTTAAAATCATGAATGATTTGGAATGTAATGGGATGGCAGTTTTCGTGTTGTTAAGGTCTGGTTTCTTCCTCGAGACTTTGGTCAAGGCCATGTTGGATGACCAAACCAAGTCTGAATTATTAAGGACGAACATTCACTGAACCGCGTCCTCCGCAACATGAAAGATTCTGTTGGAGATTCGGTCTATAATTGTTTTTTCGCTTCTGGGTCAAGACCAGGTGCTTTAAATGGTCTTCCGAAAATTCATAAAACAGGCAACCCGATTAGATCCATTATATCGTCAATCGGTACTTTCAATTATAAAAAATAGCTAAATTTTTGGTCCCACTTTTAACCCCTCTAACTAAAAATGATTATAACGTTCATGGGCTTTTGTAAAAGAAATTACCACTGTTAAAACACAATGGCCCCACAGCAGTGGCCAGTGTGGACGTACACCATTGTTTATTGGCTGTCCACTTGAGGGGACCACCACCCTTACTGTACGTAAACTCTCAATAAAAGCGAAAGAACGTCAACAGCTAAATGAAAAACAACTGACAAAAGCACTTCATTTGGCAACCGCTGACTCTGTCTACACATTTAATGATAATCTGTATTAACAAACTGATAGCGTGGTAATATGCTCGCGTATTTTCTGCCGTCGATAGGTTTATGATACATTCCTCCTCTTTGACAACAGCTCTCAGGCTGAACGTTTTGTTTACTACCTTAACTGCAAACATTCGAATTTAAAATTTACGTATGAAGTTCAATATGATTCAGTAATACCATTTTTAGACGCCCTAATAACAAATGATAAATTTAGTTTCTCAATATCGGTTTATGGAAAACCAACTTCTACCGCTCTTGGGACTTAGCTATTCTAGTTATTCCCCTAAGATGTTCAAAATGAACAGTATCTCAACGCTAATGAACAGGGCTTACAATATCTGTTCAGATTACGTGAGCCTACCTCAGGAGATGAAATTTTTACATGATAATTTCACGCTGAATTTCAGCAAAATTTACAGAATGTTAGGAATATCTATGGACATCTTTTGTTCATGAATTTTCTGAATATCTGTAGAACATTTTGCTGGGTTATGAGTTCTGCGTGAAATTATCACTCTCCTCCTCCTACTCCTGCTGTGACGGTCAAGACGTGTTGCATCACTTTGTCATATCTTGGACATTTAAGTTTTAACATAAGAAAGAAACTACAGAACATCTTCAAATAATGATTTCCTTAAATTGATTTTATATTCATTCTTAAGACACACACTAAGATGCGTTCTCTTCTGAATAAAACTGTAATCTTTCTCTTTGCTCTTAAATCATGTTTTGTATACCAATCCAAATGTGCGGAGATGCAACTTTGATAATAAGAAGACTCACGTCCTCTGCAACACCGTGTCCTCGAGCACCGTACTGATGTTCAAATAAGTTCAACATCTGCCATCAGAAAATACTCTCCGTTATTCGACTAAACATCCACTCACACAAAATGATTTCCAAATTCTACACTCGTCCTCACACAAACTGAACATCATCAATTTGGAATCACTGTTTATCTCAAGGATTACCAGATCCGTATACCATAGAAACTACCACTCCATTAAATATACATATATGTATATCTATTTACACACACACACACACACACACACACACACACGCATATATATATATATATATATATATATATATATATATATATATATATATATATATATATATATATATGTATGTATGTATATACATACATATATATATATATATATATATATATATATATATATATATATATATATATATATATATGTATGTATGTATACATACATACATACATACATATATATATATATATATATATATATATATATATATATATATATATGTATGTATGTATGTATACATACATACATACATATATATATATATATATATATATATATATATATATATATATATATATATATATAT
>BOPN01001014.1:181930-184430 GCA_017312705.2 Penaeus japonicus
TATATATATATATGTATGTATGTATGTATGTATATGTATATAAAAGACAGAGAGAACAGCGTGAATGAGGGAGGGAAAGAGGGGGAAGGAAGGAAAACTAATGATTATAAAAGGATACAGAGGCTAAATCATGAAAGAAACAAGCGACAAAAGCGAAAATATGGAGAGAGAAAAGGGAAAGGTAAGCGGTAAAGATCGAGCCTCAGATAAACGATTAAAAGTAGACCAAGGCCGAGGGAGCGACCCCGATGCAACCAGACAAAGGAAAGGGACTGCGACGTCGCCAGGAGAGGAGTGCCAGGGAGAGGAGACAAGGGCGCGGACTGTGAAGAAGGGAGAACGGAAATGGACGAAAAATTGGTTCGGTGAAACAGAGCCGAAAATTCTTCGTTCCTTGCACGGTGTGCTCTTTTCCCATCTCCAGAATCTTCAAGTCTCTCCTCCTCTCTTCTTTTATGATCATTTTCCCAGAATAAACATACTATTGACCAGGGCCGGGGTAGAATGTGCTCACGTAATGGATTTGCGGTTTCGTGCGCCAGATACAAACTTGCTTGAATACGTGATGTATTCCCAGCGTGAGGCACTGTATAGTCATGTACATGAGATGATTCATTCTTTAAGATACAACATGTAACTATCTAAAGTTTGAATCTTTTCCCTAGGCCATGCATTTATACGTTCCTATGTTGGTAAATATCCAATCTTATACATGCGTGTGTTTACACAGGAATATATCGTTCGGAATGCCATGTCCGCCTCATTTCTCTTATTTGTTTGGGTAGCGATGTAAATAATAGCACTATAGACATAGTGATATTGGGTTAAGGCCCTGACGGAACGGATAGCCATTTAATGTTACCGTTCTTCTTTCCCAAAAATATTTTTGTGCACTTGGAGATATGGAATTATATCTGATATCAGTTACAGATCTCACAAGATAGTCGTAGCTCAGCGCGTTTTTTGTCGAGTTAAATATCACCTCCTCAATCCCGTTTCTTGATTCCCCAGCTACAGCAATAATTTCAGGAGAAACTGCTCATACCCCATATCATTATCAACTTTGCAGGGTCATCCATCATCACAATTTATCATTTTCTTGCTACCATCTATGTAAGCAGCTAAATTATAGACTCTTTTTCGAGGTTATACACTCACAACATGAATCCTAAAGATAAATCACGGATTTATAGTCAGCAGATAATTATTGCTGCTCTTTATGTCGACCGGCAAAAGAATAAGTAATCAGTATTGTCGCAACAATTTATGTCTCCGTACGATTTGCCATATACATATATTTTCTTTTCATTGTAGCGAACATTACTTGCTTATTTGTCATCGGCACGCAGTTGCTAACGTGCTATGACAATTCGTTTTTATATTGCTACCATTTATTTCCTCATTATTTGATAGTCCAGATTCCCCGCAGCCAAACCTTAACCCGGAGGAGACGGCAGGAAGAAGAGGAAGCAAAAAGGGAGACTAAATCCTCATAAATCTTTCCCGGCTTCTTTCCAAGTCCAATTCACCCCCCCCCCCCCCCAACGCCCCTCCACTCCCGACTCCGATGTAAGATATAAAGCCACAGCAACACACACACAGCATCCCACTCCTCCCCCGCCACTCAGCACAGCCCGCGCTTCTTTTGTGAACAGGAAGGGCGAGGTGGCGAGTGGAATGGGCTATGCGGCGCTCGTGTTACTTGACATTCCCGCCAGGTGGGCAATGCTGCCACTCCCGGGCGGGGGGCAAGGGGGGCAAGGGGGGCTCTGCTGCTGGTGCTCCTCAAGCGAGAGTGCGTTGGGGAAGGGCGGGGGTACAAGGGGTAGGGAGGGGAAGGGGGGGCGGGGGGCTTGAACGATGAACAGCTTAAGGGGAAGCGACGTCTTTGTTGATTCTCCGGAGGCAACAAAAATCGGGGGAAAGAGGGTAGGTCGATGGGGGGGGGGGGGGCACTGTTAACAGTTAAATGATAAAGGAGATGATAATTATGGCAATGATTATTATGTATTGACAATAAGGATAATGAAACAAAACTGAGAACAATGAAAAAAGGACAAAAACGACAAAAAAGGATAATAGCCATTATTATTATCATTATCATCATCACTACTACTATCATCATTATTATCATGTGCATTATTTTTATTATCATTACTATCATTATCATTATTATCATTATTAGTGTTATCATTTTTTCCTTATAAATAGAAAATACAATAATGATAAGAGTAACAATGATGCTAATAATGACAATAAGATAAATGGGATACTGCAACTAATAGTAATGACAAACATAATAATAATGACGATAATGATGATAATATCAAATACAATGATAGTCATGATAACGATAAGGGTAATGATAACATCAGTTATAGTAATCCGGCCATGTCAAATATCTTTGCACATGCAAGTACTGTGTACTGAGGTTTATAAAAACTTAAAGAAACGGCTAATTTTGAAAACTCAAATTTTCAAAGAATACACAAAAGCAATG
>BOPN01001014.1:238711-241211 GCA_017312705.2 Penaeus japonicus
CGTCTTCGCCTTATGAAACGTTTCTCACATGCAGTCGACCTAGGCCTCTCAGATCCTCATTCCTCACTCAGTCTCGACACTCCTTCCTGAAGGGAGGCGAAATTGAAAACATCAAATGTTTTTCATTCGTTTTTTTTTTTCTTTCTTTCTTTTTTTTTTCTTTTTCTTTTTAGTTTTTCTGCTCTGGTTCCCTACACTCAAAACTTGCCTTTGACCTAGATGGCGCAGAGGGGCGTATATGTGCGAGTCTGGCGTGGCCTGAGGAAGGAAAAAAATACTCCGGTGGAAAATATATATATATAGTTTATTACACCGATACCAGGGAACACCTACAAAAATATAAGGCACACTACACTGGTGGTGACGCGTCCTCTGCTCCTGGGGCTTCCTGCTGGCCTGAGAGGGTGCTGATGGAAGGGGATTTTCAGGTCTAGAAGGAGCTCTGAGTCCTGAGGTTCCTGTGGCTCCAGGGAAGAATGGGAAGGGCTCTTGGCGTCCTTGGGATGCGAAAGGGAAATCCCGTTGCTTCGGAAGAGAGAGCAGCGGCTCTCGAGGAGGTAGGTATCGAGGGATGGGGAAGGAGTCAGGATACCAGCTAGGACACTGCACACGTCACCCTTATCAACACACGCTGGGAGAGGGGAGGACAGTGTTAAACAACCGCATCTGTTAGCTGGGTGAGAGAGAAAATTCATTGATTATTTACTAGGCTAATGGATGTCCCTGTTCTATGAATGGGGGAAGGAGGGAAAAGGCTAATGTTGCCAAATGATCATTTTTTAAGCAGCAGAGGTTCCGCAAAATTATCCGCTCAACGTTTTCGAACCACATATAAAATCAGTATTCCAATATCATAATCCAAATCATTACACTAGGTGTTGACAAATAACTTTACCCAGGGACTTAAACTTTAAATATTAGGTAGAGAAAAATCACACAAGCGCCCCACAGAATTCAGAACAAGGAAACTCACGCTTGAGGGCTCACCTGAGGGCAAGGAGGGACAAGAGACATTCCAAACTGTACACGACGCAACTTTCGACCTGAAACAGCAGAAAGATAAGAGTTTTAATCTCGCAAACAAGTTTTCTTGCGCGGAACATAATAAAACCAATTCGGCCTCACACCATAAAACCCTTGCTGATACCCCACTTTCTTTGCCTTTACGAGGCAGAAGAAGACAGGAAATAAGGACAGGACTGGATGTTGAGAATGATATATGACACCGTCTTGTCCTGCCACCAGCACAGGGAATGGGGAAATACTTAAAATATAGGCGAGCTTTTTCGATGAAACATCGTCCCCCCTCTACTATATGAATATACATGAGGGCTTGTATGCATGCAGATATATGCACGCACTCCGTATATTTATGCATGTAGGTGGACTGGCGGATAGAAAGAAATGAAGACGTGTTTGTTTTGCTGTATATATGGCGTTTATTCATTTGTTTGTTTCTGCAAACAAACAAACTGTTTGTGTGTGTGCAAGAGAAGGAAAGAGAGAGAGAGAGAGAGAGAGAGAAGGAGAGATAGAAATGTAGAGATAGATAGATAGATATATATATATAGAGAGAAAGAGAGATAGAGAGAGACACAACCAGATCGATGGTATATATATATATATATATATATATATATATATATATATATATATATATATATATATATATATATATATATATACATATATATATATATATATATATATATATATATATACATATATATTTATATATAGATAGATAGATAGATATATACACACATATATGTATATATATATATATATATATGTATATATATATATATATATATATATATATATATATACGTATATATATATATATATATATATATATATATATATATTTATATATATATATGTGTGTGTGTGTGTGTGTGTGTGTGTGCGTGTGTGTGTGTGTGTGTGTGTGTGTGTGTGTGTATGTGTGTATATATATATATATATATATATATATATATATATATATATATATATATATATATATATATATATATATATATATATATATATATATATATATATATATATATATATATATATATATATATATATATATATATATATATATATATATATATAGGGGCTCGGTAGCCGAGTGGTTAGAGCATCGGACTTAGAATTGACGAAGATCTGAGTTCGAGAGTTCGAATCCCGGCTGGTGAGTTGTTACCTTGGGCAAGGAACTTTACCTCGATTGCCTAATGGTGTATACACAATATTTGTGATATATACCCCCACCAAGATACAATTAGGGCCAGTAGGTGGGGTACCCGGCCATAACCCTCTTGAGAGGCCTACTTCCTGCAGTGGAATGATACAGGCTGAAAAAAAAAAAAAAAAAAAAAAAATATATATATATATATATATATATATATATATATATATATACATATATATATATATATATATATATATATATTATATATATATATATATTCATCGTGCATTTGATTAGGTGCAAACTATTGTACATGTA
>BOPN01001014.1:276211-283711 GCA_017312705.2 Penaeus japonicus
GTGTGTGTTTAAATATATATATATATATATATATATATATATATATATATATATATATATATATATATATATATATATGTATATATATATATATATACAGTACATATATATATACATATATATGAATATGTATATATATATATATATATATATAAATATATATATATATATATATATGTATATATATATATATATATATATATATATATATATATATATATATATATATATATATATATAGAAGCATATAGAAGCATATGCAAACACACACATATAGAATATAAATTCATTCATTTATTAATGCACATATATATGCACACACACTGAAACATCTATCTATCTATCTATCCATCTATCTACATATGTATCTATGTATGTATATATCTATATCTATATCTATATCTATCTATATATATATATATATATATATATATATATATATATATATATATATATATATATATGCATATATATACATATTTATATATATATATATATATATATATATATATATATATATATATATATATATATATATATCTATATATATATATATATATATATATATATATATATATATATATATATGTATGTATATATATATATATATATATATATATATATATATATATAAATATATATGTTTATATATATATATATATATATATATATATATATATATATATATAAACACACACATACATATATCTCTCTCTCTCTCTCTCTCTCTCTCTCTCTCTCTCTCTCTCTCTCTCTCTCTCTCTCTCTCTCTCTCTCTCTCTCTCTCACACACACACACACACACACATGTGGGGTATAAAGAAATAAAAATCGTACATTTTCAATGCTTTTCGTTTCTGTTCATTTATTTCGATAAAACACAAGACATCATGAAATTACGAGACCAATTGACATAATCCCAAAATTTTTCCTTTTTTTATCTTAAATTTTATTCGCTCTCTTTTAATAACCACAAGGGCAAAAAAAAACTCCTGAATTCTCGTATCCTGTGCCAGGAAGAAAGAATATTTCTTAGAGGCAGAGTACACTATATCTCCTCTTGAGTGTAAAAAATACCCCTGGGTTATTAATATTCTAAGGTGTTTTATGGGTTAATCCAAGGTCAAAGTTCAGTTCAGTTTAGCTGGTCATTCAGATATTGGTTGGGGCTTCTAACCATAGTAACCTGGAAAATAGATAAATAGATAATGGTGATGATGAATAGCACTATCTTGCGTTTGTATAACAAGTTTTAGGCTGTTGCATTCACGACTTTACAAGTAAACGTAAAGTATCGCATTATCTTATATCATTTTATCTTGTTTTATATATGTATATATATATATATATATACACGCATGAGAGCACTACACGCATGTCTATATTGCATTTGTGTGTGTGTGTGTGTGTGTGTGTATGTGTATGTGTATGTGTATGTGTATATATATATACATATATATACATATATATACAAATATATACATATATATACACATATTTACATATACATATATACATGTATATATGTATGTATGTATAAGAGTAATAACTACATATCGGCACTGTAGCCTGTTTGTGTAAGCTTTTTCAGCGAAAAGTTCATCAAATGAAAGTCAGCCGTCTTTCCGATGGAGCGAAGGGCGTCTCTTCCGACCCGGCGCGACCCCAGAGCAAACAGGCGCGCTTCGCCGTATGGATTCATCTCTTTTTCGTATTTATTTTCGCCCATTTCTTCCCCGTCTTCAGTTTCTGGGCGACCTCGCCTTCCTTCCCCGTCTCCCAATCCCATCTCTTCAACCCCATGGGTCTCCATCAACCTTCATTCCTCCCCATTCGTCTCTCACTCCCTGAAGCCCCCATTTGCATGCACCTCTTGTGGCTGTTCCAGTCAACGGTAATCTTCCCTGAATTAAGCCAATTCCAAAATACATTAAGGGTTTGGGCGGCCTGTCGATCCCACTCCTCCCACCGTTCGAGCCTCCCATCCCATCAAACACTTTTCTTTCTTGTTAATACCTAATCACAACTCTTTCCCTAACCCATTAACCTTAACATGCTGCTTCCCCAAAGTGCCATTTGTAACCATTTATGTAAGTTGCGCTCTTCGCCTCGCCCTGCCGGCCTGCCGGCCTGCGCCCCGATATTTCTCGATCCTGCGTACATCATGTAAAGAAACGGCTAATATCCAGCCAGCACAAGTGAGGAACGGCTGCATACGGCTTCTTAACGCGAAGCCGCTCCTAATGTGCGTTTTATCCGTCTACCCAGCACCATTTTACATCATCCGGTGATTCCTGAAACATTTTTTTTTTTTGCTCCTTGTCTCCCACTCGTGTTTCTCCCCTCCGCTCTTCCTTTCTCTCTCGCTCCTTCCTTCCCTTTTTGTTGGTTCCTCTTCCTCTTCCTCATGTGTCGAGTCCCCCTCCCCGTCGATAATTCTCTTAGGATTCATGATATGCAAACCACCTTCCGCCAAGAGAGAGAGGTAAAAAAAAAAAGATGGAGAGGGATGAAATTTTTGACATCAGGCAACCGCGGTTCTGTTTGTCTACCGGGCCTTGGATCCCGCGCCGGAAATGGACAAATATTGACAGATTGTCCCGAGGTAGAGCCCCCCCCCCCCCATACCCGTACACCCAGCCCTCCTCACTCCAAGCGTCTGGTCTACTAAATAAGACGTTTGATTGTTGTTGTTTTTTTCTGCAATCTGCCTCTACATTTCACCATGTTCCTATTTTGCAATCCCTCAATTAGACAGCTACGAAAAAGATGATGAATGTCTTCACGCGCGAACCTCGTGAGATTCCAAAGTCGATTACCTCCCCTCGACTGACTCCGTGAAAGAATGCGAATAAATTATGCTCGTCAGCGCAAACGTATTTGCTCACTGAATATATATTAGAAAATACGTCATATGACGCTCTGCCATGGAAGTATTTTTGGAAGGAAACGTTATCCTTTATCCCAGACAAAGGAAAAAAGGTGATCCATAATGGACATATAGTCAAGCTGTTGTAGTATTCCCGTTAAATAAATGAAAAGTAAATTTCACGACTGCGTATGACGATGCAAATAAATTCTTAATTAATTTTGTTCGATTCTTCATTCAGGCATATTTAATCAAACTCCCTTTGGACTCTATTTCTTCCTGTTTATCTTTTTATTTTCAAGAGACTGACGCCTTTGTAGAATCGGCTTAAATCACTCTTTCATCGTTTTCTTTTTTTTATGTGTGTAATTTTATCGCTAAAGTCATTAGCAGTATGGGCCCTAGTGTCATTTCTGTCAAAGTGATATAACTTCTGATTTATTTCTATTTCTCTTTCTTTATCGTAATTCAAATAAATTAGGCAGTCGTTCTTATTGTCTCTTGATCCTCTCTCTTCTATTATGTAACGAGCTGGCGCCTCATCTTTATTCTCCCAATCTTTCTCGTTAATTCTCAATTCACTGAGAAGAAGGAAAACTTGGCTCTAGTGAATATATTAAGTTCAGAAATTGGGTGTTTATGATGTCATTAAACAATGTCTTGTAATGGATGGTTTTGTAACATTGATTTTAGAACATTTTCTTTGCTTGATGTGCGGATTGTGCGCCTGCATGTCTGATCACTACAAACCTGGAAATTGATCCTCGCTCGAAGTCTATTGGCGAGCAGTAACACCTGGAGGAAGTTCTGTAGCCTTTCTGGCAAACTGCGTCCTTAAGAAATCATTATATATACATACATACATATATATATATATATATATATATATATACATATATATATATATATATATATACATATATATATATGTGTGTGTGTGTGTGTGTGTGTGTGTGTATATAAATATGTATATATATATATATATATATATATATATATATATATATATATATATATAGATAGATAGATAGATAGATAGATAGATAGATAGATAGATAGAGAGAGAGAGAGAGAGAGATGGATAGATAAATATAGATACATATATATATATATATATATATATATATATATATATATATATATTGTGTGTGTGTGTGTGTGTGTGTATATATATATATATATATATATATATATATATATATATATATATATATATATATATATATATATATATATATATATAATTGTTTCCACTGTGACGCTCATCTTATCGTGAGATATAATCATAGAAAGGAGAGTTATTTTGCCCGTATCTCGCGTTTATGCGAAATATGACTGCGAGGATGTGGCCCCGTGGACTTTCTTTCTGCAAAACAAAATTTATGACACTCTAGGGTAAACCGAAAATTAGAACACTACGTACAAGTTCTCCAAGTAGGTGATTTATAAAAATCCATACTTCATTATCATCGTAAAATTTCTAATAGTCATTGCATCAAAAAAGCAACTTTTCGTTTATCTAATTTTCTATTTTCACTTTATTTCTTATTGTCACTTATGAATAATAAGGCTGGTTTATAAGCATAATGTAGTGGCAACTCCTTAGAGGACCTCATAATTTAAAAGTTGGGAAAACCTTACTCAAGAGTTTACATCATTCATCCCTACTTTGTCATTGCACTCCCCTGTTTTGTCTCGCAAATTACCGCTTCCTCTTGTTTTTCACAGATTTTTTTATTGTTTTTCAAAAATGTTCACCACGCAGGATCAATGCTGTCGCTTAGAATAATCCTATGCAACAATGTCCGATCCATTAGTTCGTGCTATTAATACTTTTTCGGGAGACATTTTCCGGTCCGCGGCCACCCTTGACATTTTTATACGTCCAATGATTAATGGCCTCATTACAGTAATAGTAGTCCGACGCTGGTAGATGAAATATAACCGAGGATCCCAGGAGGTTCGCCTCCGTCTCTCACCGTTCGGTATTCGGGCCCGCGGCGGAAGCGGGGATCGACCGCCCGACCCGCGCGGAACTCCCTCCACACGCCAATGTTTACGCTGTCGCCTGAGTCGAGTCGACGCACGTAAACATAACGGGTTTATTGGCATTTGTACGTGGACATATGAATTCCATTCATTTTCAATGACATTCATGCCTGGAGGTTTTCTTCCAAAATCTTTTAACCACTTTTTCGGGTGTATAACGTTGAGCGGAAAGCTAACGAGTAAATAACAGGGTGGCGTGACGTCGGGTGTGTACACACAGTACTGTCATGAGGTTAGCTGCGTGTGTGTGTATAATGTATGTCAGGGATATACTGACATGTCCCACCTTTCGGCTAAATTAATAAATGTTTATATGTGTGAGTTTTATCGTATTTTTTGTAATATGTTTAAAAAAGATTCACTCTTGATGAAACAAAATTCTGTCATTAGTAGATTAACTTGGTCAGGAATCAAAGGAATGATGTAGTAGATCCCCCGTGAGCACCAATGAATTAATATTTTTAATCCAAATCCAATGAACTGACGTAGTTCCTCCCTCATCACTTTCCTATTTCATTTATTCCTTCATCGACTGCTCGCCTCCCCAACCTTATTACCATCGACGTGTTAAGTGGGAATCTGCTATTCCTCTTTTTATGACGATCAGGGAGCGTCTGGCAGCGGACTTCCCGCTTGTGCTATAAACGAGATCATGCACAGTGGGCTTCATTATCATGTTCAGGAGTTGCAGCAAAAAACATCGAGAACAATGATTGGAGGGAAATATTACTTCGTATCCTCTGGCACTCGCGTGCGACAGCTGGTCTTTTTGCGCCATTTTTATCTTGCCAGTTACTTTGCAAACTTACATGTACTACATTGTAGCCTGTATGTTTAGATAAACCGTTTTATTTCTCCTTATTGCATTTGTTATAGTATAGCTTTGCGAATAAACCTAAAAAGAACTAGGGAAGTCTAGAATAGTTTTAGAACAAAATTTCTTTTCGTACTTTTCCTTAGGATAAACTCTCGACACTAACCAGTTACGAAAAGGATATCAGTGGTAATTTACCTTCGTTAACTCTTCATGCAAGTCGGAATGCGCAATAACTATATTTGGTTCATGGCGCCAGGCCCTTGCATGATGTCTACCTTATTTATGACATCCAACCCTTGCATGGCACCAAAATTCTGCATGGCACTTACTCCTTCATGGCACTCACACTCTGCATAGCATTCACCCCGTACATGGTATCTACCCTCTGCAAGTCGGCCATCCTTTACATGGCGTCCACCCTCTGCACGGCGCCCACCTTTTGCCTAGCGCTCACCCTCCGCACGACGCCCACCTTTTGCCTAGCGCTCACCCTCCGCACGGCGCCCACCTTTTGCCTAGCGCTCACCCTCCGCACGGCGCCCACCTTTTGCCTAGCGCTCACCCTCCGCACGACGCCCACCTTTTGCCTAGCGCTCACCCTCCGCACGGCGCCCACCTTTTGCCTAGCGCTCACCCTCTGCACGGCGCCCACCTTTTCCCTAGCGCTCACCCTCCGCACGGCGCCCACCTTTGGCCTAGCGCTCACCCTCTGCACGGCGCCCACCATCAACAGCGACCGATTAAAGGACGGAGCAGCTGCGGCACTGAGTCACCTTTTCAGGTAGCTAACAGGCCCTTGATTAAAGGTCGGCGGAGAATGGATTATACACACCGCGAATGTGTTTCTAGTTCAGAGGTGGGTGGAACGGGTAGGAAACGGGGGATGGGGGGGGGGCATAGACCACTGGATAAGAACAGTCTTTTCCCTCTGGGATGGGGACCGAGTGAGGGCAGAGTGAAGAGGAAGGGTTAGAAGAACGGCCGGAGGGGGTTAGAAGGGGTTGAAGGAGAGGAAGGAGGAGGGGGAGGAAAAGGAGAAGGGGAAGAGATGGGAAGAGGGAAAGGAGGGGAAGAGGAGGCAGAAGAGGGTAAGGGAGAGTCCGCGGAGAGGAGGGGTGGAGGGAAGGAGGGACGAGTAGGAAGAAGGCTCAGAGGGCGGGGGGGGAAGCGGGGTAGGCAGGGGGCGGAGTAGAAGAAGGATGCTTGGAGGGTGAATAAGTGTGTTAAGAGTGACAAAGGAGGCAGGGAGAGAACTTAAGAGAGGGCGGAGGGTTCGGGGGTCGTAAATGTAAAATGAGAGTCTCTTTGTAATCCCCGTGAGAGGCAGGATACGAGGGGAGCAAGACGACCTTGGAGACAAGTGGCTAGACTCGCGGGTCAATCGTTCGCTCTCCGCGCGACCTACTCGCTCCTCCTTGAGAGATCCGACCTCAGCCTTCGCTTCGCTATCCCTCGCCAGCTCTTCAGCTTCAGCCAGTTCTTAAATCTCCAAGATAAATGGAGGACAGTGCCCCTCCCCCTGTTGGGACTGACATGTCACGTGACGGAGGCCTAATCCATCATTTCCCGTCGTTCTCACACCCGGCCGCCCTGTGCCTTCCTGCGCCGCCCCGCCACGACTAATGCGCGGATTGCGTGGCGCTCATGTGTCACGGCCTCGTCGCCTGCGTCACGTGCTTGTGCCTGCCTCTGTCATTACGACCCGGCGGCGCTGGCATCTACACACTAGTGTTTGTGTACGCTCCTGTATATATATGTTCGACGC
>BOPN01001014.1:293711-296211 GCA_017312705.2 Penaeus japonicus
CCGCGGGATCCCCTGGCTTCGCGGCCGCGCTGCCCGGCGACTACCGTTGGAGGCCCTGCCCGCGCCGTCTCCGCGTCCTTCGCTCACGGCCGTGGCGCTTCGCTCAAGCCCGCCACGGAGCATGTGTGGGAAGGGCGAAGCGAGGTGAAACTGACCGAAAAGAGGACGTGGGTGAGGGAGGGTAAATTCGGTAGGAGGAAAGGAGAGAGAGGGCAGCTGGGGGGAGGGGGAGGGGGGGCGCCGCCACTATTCTCGGTATTCACTAATAAGGGAGAAACTTCCAACTTCTTAATGTTAAGGATCTTCATACCTCGGCTTTCTTCAGGTGGCTCCTCCTGCCGCCTTGATCTGACCCCGTGATGAGTTTATTCGACGAACCAGTGAATTGGCTTCCCGGCCCTTTTTCTGTCGCCCCATTCGAAGTAAAACACAGCAATCGAAAGGTGATCGTGCATTATCTTGAAAATTCATAAAAAAGAAGAAGGGGGAGGATCAACTTCCAACTGTCTTCAAGAAAACTTTCGACAAAGTGAATCTACTTCTCTTTGTCTTCGTAATCTCCTTCAACCTCTTGTGTGTGTGCGTGTGTGTGTGTGTGTGTGTGTGTGTGTGTTTGTGTGTATGCATTTGTGTGTATGCATACCAGAGAATAAGCGAGTGGGGGAACAGGGCAAGAAAAAGCAAGCAAAGTTGGAATAAAAGTCAGGCTGAGAAAATGGTGGAGGGAGACATTTGATGACTGTTTTTGTGCAGCGAAGAAAGGGATTCGACTTGATTTCCTGTCGCGTCGGATAAACGTGATCTATTTTAATAAATGGCGTTTTGCCACGCTGCTTATGAAACCAACCTCGCAGGCTTACCTGCTGCCGGGGAGACGAGCAGGAGGGCTAGCAGGGCTACCTCCCAAAGCCTTCTCATCAGCCCCTCGTGAGGGCATTTGTGCGTCTGCTTCCCGAAGGTCCCTCTTGCCCCCACACCCGTCGTCGCCGCCGCCTGTCGCGCGCTGGCATTCCCTGGGTGTGCGGCCGTGGCAGCGTCATGAAGGAAGCGAGGCGATCGCGTTCGTTCGCTGGGCAGGCTGATCGGACCCTGAGAATTTGAAGGATTTGTTGCTGCAGGCGACACCATGCCTCCAAGATGCCCACGTACTGCAAGCGCAGGGCTGGTGCTGCATGGCTGTGGCCACGGTCCCTCGACGCCGAACGTCGCTACTCGCCCAAAGGTATGGTTAGAGGCCGGAGAGAAGACGAAGCTCGCTGGGTTATCTGCCTGTTTCTCTTTCGCCAAGGCCCTGAAGCTACCCATAATCGGTGTCACTCCGGGAGACGAAGCTTTCCTAAAGTTCTCTCCTTGCTGTCGCGGTCGTGCCGCCGTTGGCCTCGTTTGCCCATAAGTAACGGCTACTCGGCCTTCGGGAGGGCTCCCTCCAAGGCCTTTACCCCAGGACCCCTCTCTTATGCTTTCGTCGTTATTCGTCTCTGTCGAGATCGCTCGCCCGGGAGACTCTGTGGGTCGAGAGGGATCGCTGGTTCCCCTGCACAGAAGGGCGTGCATCGGGGGGCCTTGGGCCTTCCGTGGAGACACTAAGAGTAAAATGTTGAGGTACGGGGACACGTCAGTCATATTGAAGGATTAAACTTGTACACTTAACACCGATATGATATTGTAAGGAAAACTAAATATCGTTTAATTACTCTAAATTTTGTAATTGTTTATCTATATCTTATCTCTATACACCCTGGGTAGTAAAGGTAATTGTTGTATTGTTTATATATATGTTAAGGATATTTCATTTGCGACTATTTCTCGTGGAAAACACGGAACATCTGTCTTCTCTACAGCAGGCGATTATGAACTGAGGTGCGGCTCTAAGTGAACACCATGTCCAGAGCTTCAGCAGAGGATCAAACTCGCTTGAAGTTGCTATTTACATAATTGTTAAATGAACGAAATGTGTGAGGCTGTCTTCCTTGGCTCGGCGCTGGCGCAGGCGGCACTTCCCAGAGTCTGCGAGGAAAGAAAGGAAACAACTTTAGAATTCATGCATCACTTAAATACATCTATTCATAATGCTTGGAAATTGTGTTCAAGGAGAGAAATGTTTGTTGTTAAGATAAAAAGTAATTACTAACTACATCCTAAATAAACTTTTCATTTTGATCTGTAAAACAAAAAATCCACAGGCACATATACATATACGTATTGATTGAAAGATAAATAGTTGATAGATAGATAATTAGATGTAAACTAAACAAAAAATGAATTAAACATGGAATGGCATACATCCAATGGGCGTTTCCTCGGACATAAAAGCGCATATGTATAGGTTCATACAGATACATTTCGAAAAATCAGTCAGTTATTTACACGCATAAAAGTTACGACGGTCAACTTTTGCGTGCCATTAAAGCACTTTGGCAAGTTAGAAAGTATTTTCTTGTCAACTCTAATTTGATTAACATTCTACTACTTACTTCCATCATCTCATCATAATCATGAC
>BOPN01001014.1:303711-306211 GCA_017312705.2 Penaeus japonicus
AAGGAGTGAGACAGGAGAGGAAGGAAGGAATGGAAGGAGGAAAAAAAGGGAAACGGAAGGAGTGAGACAGGAGAGGAAGGAAGGAATGGAAGGAGGAAAAAAGGGAAACGGAAGGAGTGAGACATGAGAGGAAGGAAGGAATGGAAGGAGGAAAAAAGGGAAACGGAAGAAGATAGGCCGACAGAAGGAATGGAAGGAGTGAGACAGGGGAGAAAGGAGAGGAATGGAAGGAGGAAGAAAAGGGAAACGGAAGAAGTGAGACAGGAGAGGAAGGAGAGGAATGGAAGGAAAAAAGGGAACGGGAAGAAGTGAGAAAGGAGAGGAAGGAGAGGAATGGAAGGAGAAAAAAAGGGAAATGAAGAGTGAGAGACAGGAGAGGAAGGAGAGGAATGGAAGGAGGAAGAAAAGGGAAACGGAAGAAGTGAGACAGGAGAGGAAGGAGAGGAATGGAAGGAGAAAAAAAGGGAAACGGAAGGAGTGAGACAGGAGAGGAAGGAGAGGAATGGAAGGAGGAAAAAAAGGGAAACGGAAGGAGTGAGACAGGAGAGGAAGGAGAGGAATGGAAGGAAAAAAAGGGGAACGGAAGAAGTGAGACAGGAGAGGAAGGAGAGGAATGGAAGGAGAAAAAAAGGGAAACGGAAGAAGTGAGACAGGAGAGGTAGAAGAGGAGAGGAATGGAAGGAAAAAAAGGGAAACGGAAGGAGTGAGACAGGAGAGGAAGGAAGGAATGGAAGGAGGAAAAAAGGGAAACGGAAGGAGTGAGACAGGAGAGGAAGGAGAGGAATGGAAGGAGAAAAAAGGGAAACGGAAGGAGATGAGAGAGGAAGGAGAGGAATGGAAGGAGAAAAAAAGGGAAACGGAAGGAGTGAGACAGGAGAGGAAGGAAGGTCGGAAGGAGAAGGGAAACGGAAGGAGTGAGATAGGAGAGGAAGGAGAGGAATGGAAGGAGGAAAAAAGGGAAACGGAAGGAGGGAGACAGGAGAGGTAGAAGAGGAGAGGAATGGAAGGAAAAAAAGGGAAACGGAAGGAGTGAGACAGGAGAGGAAGGAAGGAATGGAAGGAAAAAAAGGGGAACTGAAGAAGTGAGACAGGAGAGGAAGGAAGGAATGGAAGGAGGAAAAAAAGGGAAACGGAAGGAGTGAGACAGGAGAGGAAGGAAGGAATGGAAGGAGAAAAAAAGGGAAACGGAAGAAGTGAGACAGGAGAGGTAGAAGAGGAATGGAAGGAGTGAGACAGGGGAGAAAGGAGAGGAATGGAAGGAGGAAAAAAAGGGAAACGGAAGGAGTGAGACAGGAGAGGAAGGAGAGGAATGGAAGGAGAAAAAAAGGGAAACGGAAGGAGTGAGACAGGAGAGGAAGGAAGGAATGGAAGGAGGAAAAAAAGGGAAACGGAAGGAGTGAGACAGGAGAGGTAGAAGAGGAGAGGAATGGAAGGAAAAAAAGGGAAACGGAAGAAGTGAGACAGGAGAGGAAGGAGAGGAATGGAAGGAAAAAAAGGGGAACTGAAGAAGGGGAGATGGAGAGGGGAAGGAAGGAATGGAAGGAGGAAAAAAAGGGAAACGGAAGGAGTGAGACAGGAGAGGAAGGAAGGAATGGAAGGAGAAAAAAAGGGAAACGGAAGAAGTGAGACAGGAGAGGTAGAAGAGGAATGGAAGGAGTGAGACAGGGGAGAAAGGAGAGGAATGGAAGGAGGAAGAAAAGGGAAACGGAAGAAGTGAGACAGGAGAGGAAGGAGAGGAATGGAAGGAAAAAAGGGGAACGGAAGAAGTGAGAAAGGAGAGGAAGGAGAGGAATGGAAGGAGAAAAAAAGGGAAACGGAAGGAGTGAGACAGGAGAGGAAGGAGAGGAATGGAAGGAGGAAGAAAAGGGAAACGGAAGAAGTGAGACAGGAGAGGAAGGAAGGAATGGAAGGAGAAAAAAAGGGAAACGGAAGGAGTGAGACAGGAGAGGAAGGAGAGGAATGGAAGGAGGAAAAAAGGGAAACGGAAGAAGTGAGACAGGAGAGGAAGGAAGGAATGGAAGGAAAAAAAGGGGAACGGAAGAAGTGAGACAGGAGAGGAAGGAGAGGAATGGAAGGAGGAAAAAAGGGGAACGGAAGAAGTGAGACAGGAGAGAAAGGAGAGGAATGGAAGGAGGGATAAAAGGGGAACGGAAGAAGTGAGAAAGGAGAGGTATGGAAGGAAAAAAAGGGGAACGGAAGAAGTGAGACAGGAGAGGAAGGAGAGGAATGGAAGGAGAAAAAAAGGGAAACGGAAGGAGTGAGACAGGAGAGGAAGGAGAGGAATGGAAGGAGGAAAAAAGGGAAACGGAAGAAGTGAGAAAGGAGAGGAAGGAGAGGAATGGAAGGAGGAAAAAAAAGGGAAACGGAAGGAGTGAGACAGGAGAGGAAGGAGAGGAATGGAAGGAGGAAGAAAAGGGGAACGGAAGAAGAGAAAGGAGAGAAGGAGAGAATGGAAGAGAAAAAAAAGGGGAACGGAAGAAGTGAGACAGGAGAGGAAGGA
>BOPN01001014.1:321211-326211 GCA_017312705.2 Penaeus japonicus
TGGCATTTCTGTATATTTCCTTTAGTTTAATTTGATTTTGAAATTTCATCCCTTCAATATATCCATCAGAGCGCATTATCAACAAAATGCAATTACTTGCGCAGGACAGCGCATTCCACACGCTTTCTCCCTGCACGAGTTGGCAGGGAGAGAGGAGGGGCGACTTGTGGAGGAAGGGGGAAGGGGGGTGGCAAAGGGGGAGGAGGAGGGGATGGAGAGGGGAAGAGGAGACGCGGGTGAACAAGAGAGAGAAGAGGCACTTAGGGAAGAGGGGGAGGGTACGAGGGCCAAGAGGAAAAAGAGGCAGGAGGAAAGAGAAACGGAGAGAAGAGTCAGGCGGCAGAGAGGCAAGGGGGAAGGGGCTGGCGAGGGACGTCCCAGGGCCAGGAGGGACAAGGCAGGAGAGCCGCAGCAGGGACTCTAATTCCCTTCCTCTGTGCTACGCCACTCGCGTATGAATAGAGTACGAATAGTTTTCTCCTTACCCTTTTCTCGTCTCTTTTTCTTGTGGATTCGCCCTTAACGCGAGGCCGAGTGCTGTACAAATCACGTGCAAACTCGATATTCGCATTAGGAGCGCCGGGCCAAATCTCCCCCGTGGTCACAAGGCGATATCTCCCCGAATTTACTTAGATTATGAGCTCGTCTTCCATTCTCCTTTCCTCTCTTCATATCCATTCCTTCCGCTTGCAAATGCACCTCAGAAAATGTATTTAACGAAGCAAACAAGTCGACAGCTTATCTAATGTACCTGCTACCCGAGTCGTTTTTCCTCACAACAAATATTCCTTTTGGGGGGAGAGGGGGCGGAGACTAATGGTATCTACTCTAGAGATTGGCCAAGCAATTTGTAGTTTGGTGTAGGTCTCGCTCACTCGCTCCGTCCCTCCCTGCTACCCCACTTCCCTTGCTGGTATGATGCGATGTGTTTCAAGTATATATAAATATTTACGGCATCACACATGCTATCAAATTATATGTCCTCGTAAAGTAGCGCATCAAATTAATACAGCCAATTGGCAGTAAATAATAATTACCCACAACAGTGACAGAAACAACCACATCCCACACTACATTCAACTTGCATCGGCGACATGGCTCACATTTCGCTGTCCGAATCATCTCACAACCACACTCTAATAAGCGAAATTATGCCATTTATGTGTGTGTGTGTGTGTGGGTCTGTGTGTGTGTGTGTGTGTGTGTGGGTCTGTGTGTGTGTGTGTGTGTGGGTGTGTGTGTGTGTGTGTGTGTGTGTGGGTCTGTGTGTGTGTGTGTGTGTGGGTCTCTGTGTGTGTGTGTGTGTGTGTGTGTGTGTGTGTGTGTGTGTGTGTGTGTGTGTGTGTGTGTGTGTGTGTGGGTCTGTCTGTGTGTGTGTGTGTGTGTGACTGTGCGTGAGTGTGTGTTTATTATCCATTATCTACTGTGAATATAGACCTGTGTGTCTATGAATATTTGCTTATGGCATTGAATGCGTATGTGTTGGCATTGGCGTGCGTAGAGTGGATTTATTCAGATGTAACTTGTAATTCATGTAATTCATCACAAACTCGCCGCAACCTTTCAGCTTATGCAAACATCCTAATTCTCCAAGAAGATATTTAGTACTTTATCTCTTGCGATTGCAGTATTTTCCCACGCACCTGTCAATCTTTCCTTTAGTGTACTGCCAGGCGGTCTCACTGTTAAATGTAAAATGTACGAATCATTTATTTTCCAATATCCTTTATAACAGCCATCACGCAAGCACCTGACATGCAGACCATATCTGTATATTACGAGCGCTTCACACGAAACACTCGCATTTCGTTACAAATTTCTTATTGTACCTGCCGTTTACGAGCGAGTCCTCGTTAGCACTACAACGACGTGCATAAAGAAAATAATTCATTTCGTATAAAAAGACGAAGACTTTGACACATAATGCCCCCATTTCGTCTTTTGAATGGGCTGTAGGCAACTGATTCCTCACAGAACTTCCTTTCATTTCCAATATTCACGATTACTTTCCTTATACGGAAGATGAAAGACTACAACTCTTTAAACTAACAATCTATACGTTACGTTGTAAATACTATCACTGGGAGAAAACCATTTTCTAAAGAATTACATTAGTCTGTAAGTTGACATTAAAATGTGAGAACATTCCTGATCCACGATATCATCTGAAGGCTTTAAGAACTCACAACACGCGCAGAACGCTATTTTCATTGGCCATAACTCGTGACAAAAACGCCCTTCACAAAGGAAAGTGGCTCATATCCAAGTGTGAAACCACTTTTACCGTACAATTACAGTCTCGGGCAACGAGGGGGGGGGGACTGGAGGGGGAAGGAGAGGCCTTCTACACCTGCCAATGGCACCCCAGGAGTCGAAAATATAAGGTAGAGCTAGAACTAGATAATAGAACCGGCGGAAAAACACCTTGGCCTCTGTTGGAGTCGGAAGAACAGAGGCACGAAATGGCCCTCTAATGAAGCTGACTTAGAAACTCAACCTCTACTGTCGCATTGCTTATTTACTTCGTGGACTTTATAAATTTCTACTGCTTAGGACTGTGCGCAGTTAACGCTAAGTTCAGATCTTACTAAAAAGGTTCGTTTGCACGTATTGATAATGCAAAAGATAGTCCACTGGAAATTGCACAATTTCATTTGCAAATGTACCTCTCCTCTTCGGGTAAGAAATTAAACAACTTGGAAAACCTAAACTTAATAAATATCCGGGTTGTAAGCACGCACACTCACGCTCTTGTGTATGTGGGACCGCCCGTGTAATCGAGCGAAGAAAAAGCAAAGTAAAAATGGCCTACACAAAAAGGCAGAAACACACGCATCCAGACATACACAAAGAACCAGACATACACAGAGAAACATAAAGGAACAGAGGAAAAATGAAATAAAAGCAAATATAGAACTAATTGGAAACCTTTCGGACCAAAGAGTTCCATTTAGCTTGACTGACTTCAAGCAAAACCCAAACGGACTCCCGGTCGAGCCAGGTCGGCCAGATAGAGACGCTAATAAATGATGTCGAAGTCGTGAAGTTCAAACATTCATCGGAATGAGGGAGGGAAGAGAGACGGGAAGAGAAAGTCTCAGAACTTTTACATTCCAAATATTGTCTCGGCTAAAATAAAATAAAGAGGGAGTAGAGTTTCTCCATTTATCCGCGTTATACGTCTTGGAACGAGGACCCCCCTCCCCCTCCCCCTCCCTCAAGTCAGCCGGGCCGCCACAGTAATCTGGAGGAGTGCCGCCCCGCGTGACACACTCGCAAATTGTTTTGCTCGATTCAAGCATCAAGAGAACACGCGTCGGTAGTTGTGCTGCATTCATATCCTTCGAGAGGGAAAAACGCTATGAAAATGAAAGGAGTAATAACAGTCTGCAGCGAAGGAAGCGTCATGCAAGGCCATCATGATTTTCGAGAAGTTATGGCCGTCGCCTCTTTTTAACTAAAAGAAAACAGAGAAAATTCCTTGCCAAAACTGAACTGAAATCGATAAGAAATGCACTGACATTGTTTAATTCTTAGATCAAAAATACTGAAACACATATTCCAAGTAAAACTACACAGACCAACAGAAGACAGGAAAATAATCTAAAAGCGAAACAGAAGTTTTGCCAAATTCACCGAAACAAAAACACGACCTCGGATCAGCTCGGACATGGTCATTCTTTGGATCTGATTCGGTGCATTTTATCGCTGAGTTACAGTATGATAAAAGAGAAGTCATTTCTCAGCAGTGCAACTGCGTTGTCGGTCACATTTTAGATTATGCTGTCAGCAATATAGTGAAGGGTATTGAAACAAATGCCATCATCATTATCAATATATTAGATTTTATCTCCAACAGTGCAGTGGAATCATTCGATAATTGTCAGTCACATAAACGAATCGCTCATTAACATTATCTTTATCATTATTAGCATCATTATTGTTATAATTACTATAAGAATTATTATCATTGTTATCAATATTACGATCATCATCACCATTATTATTATTTTTATCATTATTTGTATCATTATCATTAATATCATTATTTTTATTATTATTATTTTTTTTTAATTATTATCATCTTCATCATCATTATGATCATCACTGCTATTATATTTATTATTATTATTATTAATATTATTATTATTATCATTATTATTATCATCATCATCATCATCATCATTATTATCATCACTGCTATTATATTTATTATTATTATTATTATTATTATTATTATTATCATCATCATCATCTTCATCATCATTATTATCATTATTATTATCATTATTATTATCATTATTGTTATTACTATTATTATTATTATTATTACTATTATCATTATAATCCTCTTCTTCATCATCATTAAAAGAACAACAATAACAATAACAACAAAATAATATTAATGATAATAATCATGATGATGATGATGATATTAGTTGTAATGATTTGTTTTAATATAATTATGATAGTAATAGTAATAATGATGAAGATGATAATAATAGTGATAGTAATAATAAAAATAGTAATAGTAATGATAATGATAATCATTTATTACCATTTTCATTATCCTTATAATAATAACAATAAGAATAGTAATGATAATAGTGATGGTGATAAAATTGACATTGTTATCATTATCATAATCATTGTTACCGTTACTCGCATTATGAGTAACCTCTCAGTGCAATAAATATAATTGACGCGTTTTGAATGATATCTTTTTTGTGGCAACTTTTCTTCGTTATCATATTAATAGTAATACTTAATCTTATTAACCATTATTACCATTAGTATTTTTTACGAATATCATCATCCTCATCAGCCTTACCTTCCTTGTTCTTTTACAAAATAATTATCGTCCTGTTTATCAGAATTTGTAGCAATAGTATCATTACTCTTGTTGCCATTAGTATCACTATATCACTAGTATGACTCTCATTTTAATCGTCCTCATAATATTTTTCATATGTAATTAATAATCTTTATTACAATATAAA
>BOPN01001015.1:7500-10177 GCA_017312705.2 Penaeus japonicus
ACTTTTCTGTTTGCATTAATTAATGCACAATCTTATTCATTTGAAATATTTGATTCGCATTTCTTTTTGGAAAACTATACAAATAACACCTCCATTGCGTGGAGTCATTGTTTCTTATATTTTGCAATCTATAAGAAGAAAAATAGTATGGTTTTTTGAACACCATTAAATAAAATCATACAATATAATATGATTTCTGGAAAATGAATTTATATAAAAATAATTTTACACAGAAGAAGTTTTAATCATTTCTTTCTTGAAACATGAAAATCTCGCTGCTGGATCAGGCTTTATTTAAATGTCACGGGATTGGTCAAAGGAGCCTAAAGAATCATGTAAGGCGCTCGCTGAATCGATCTACCAGAGTAAAGTCGATTACCCTTACCAGGCGACTTCCTATCGCTTTGTAAATCCCACTTTACCATGGCTGGTAAATATGTTGATAAGTGATCGCTGGGAAATGCCGTACAATCGTATGTTAATGAGTCCAGCCCCTGGACCCTCTGATCCATCGGGATGCTTTTCTCGGTATAAAGAAGGCCAGCGAATAAAGATGACTGTATATATTGCTACTCGACACTCAACAAAATGGGAGTCGTTATAGGTTTCTTCCTCAAGATGTTGAAGATATGTACTAAGTGAAACATCGCTACTCGAGTGGGAATTTTCTAAATCAACAAAATTTTTCTAAATAAACAAAAACATAACAAGGGCAAGACCCAACCCTTCCCCTCCTTCAAATGCCATATTACCACCGCAATGTAACATCCCCGGAGCGATTTGCAGGGAGTTAGATAGTACTTTAAAGATACTCAATGCCTCCGGTTATAAGGGGATTTCATAAGGCAAGAAGCCGCCCGCAAACAGCCCTAACAGCCCCGTATGCATCACACCTTGCAGGTTGTGCGATTGAGTCTATTACGGGAAACGTGGCGTAGTTTCAGCATCAGGATCAAAGAACATCGAGCTCCCACCCGTCACCATAGGATTTCCATAGCAATGGTGGTGCTTGGAAATGAAGCGGGGCATCCACCCTATTGGAAGCGGATTAAAGTGATCCATGAGTAGAAATGAAATATAAAGGAGCTGCTCTACTGTAATGTCATGACACATTTCTTGCAGCATTTGGCTGTCACATCTCTTTTGTTGGACTTCATTTCATGGTCAACATCAGAATATAGATCACATGAGCACGGAGGAAAAATGTTAATACAGTCTGAACTTGAGAGAATGTTTAGTAAACCGTTTAGTGACCTACTACTACTAAAGTTATGACTATAATTATTTACCACCAAAACATCACCACCTCTCTCTATCATTATCAGAAAAACCACAGTGCTGACTATATATGTAAAAATGAATCAAATGATGATATTTGTGGCAATTTAAACACAACCATACACATGTCCAAAATTGTTGCATGAAACAAATTCATCACAGATAATTATCACTGTTGAGTGCTGCCATTAGTCATGTCCTGCTGGCACTTAAACGGTGCGTATGCGGGTGTGTTTCCATGTTTATATTTTTAATGTTAGTCAGTTATAGTTTTGCTTTTATTGTTTATGTATTTTTCGAACCGTGGTTAAACTTTGTGTGTGCATATCCTTGTTATTTACCACAAGTTTATTTTCACAATTATTATATTCTAAATTCAAAAGTCCCTAAAACAAATCTGAACAAAAAACCTAAACGTTATTTCCTTTCTTGTGCAATATTAATTTTCTATATTGGCTTAGTGTCCAGAATATTTCCCAATTTACTACTCTATTTTAACGGATGAGAATTTATTAAAGCAAACCGGGTTTCATTATTAGGTTGATACATTAATAAAAGGGAAGAGAGGAATTTTATAACATAGATAGCGTACATTATGGTACACGAGAAGTAATAATCACTACAACAAATGATTTCAATTATATAACAGTATAGGCACACATATAAACGCGAGGAGAAACCAGGCGTCGGTAGTAGTGAAATCGATCCAAGTCTGTCTGTATGTTCAAGACATCCCGGTTACATGTAGGGTTTTCCCCGTTAGCAATCCTTAGCAATGTTAACAAGGGAACGACCTAGAATGGGAGGGCCTTAGAAATCAAAGATAGTCAGCTCTATTTACTATGTGTAAAGTAGCTATCATTAAAAATTGGCCTGACCTGACCTGGCTAAAGAGAGGCATACCTCTCTCTCTCTCTCTCTCTCTCTCTCTCTCTCTCTCTCTCTCTCTCTCTCTCTCTCTCTCTCTCTCTCTCTCTCTCTATATATATATATATATATATATATATATATATATATATATATATATATATATATAGACACACAGTACTGTATATATATATGTATGTATGTGTGTGTGTGTGTGTGTGTGTGTGTGAGTGAGTGTTTGTGTGTGTTGTATGGATGCACTTATACACACGAACAGTACATCCAAATGGACAGACATATAGAAAATAGAAAAAGAGATTTTTTAAGTATTTTACTCTTTGTGTGTGTTGCGGTATTTTGAAAGACATAAAATAGTCCTAAAGATGATGGACAAGAAAAGATAGAAATAGAAAGAAAGGGAGAGAAAGAGAGAGAGAGGGAGAGAGAGAAAGCGGGAGAGAGAGAGAGAGAGAGAGAGAGAGAGAGAGAGAGAGAGAGAGAGAGAGAGAGAGAGAGAGAGAGAGAGAGAGAG
>BOPN01001015.1:12545-15045 GCA_017312705.2 Penaeus japonicus
TATATATATATATATATAGTGCAATACAGCTGGTTCCTCCGAATGGAAAATCTTATTGAATATTACATGTATTAAAAAATAAAGAATAAACGGTTTAATCATTCTATTAGATGTCTCTAGAAAGGAAAGCATGGAAAATATTTTGCAAGTGTTAAGGACAAAATAACACGAAAAAGGAAATGGTGGGAAATACCATTGCCAAGAAGAAAGCAAAGAGATTGTTAGTTATGGTGCATCCTCTCCCTTTTCTGATTTCTGACCGTCTTAAGAATGCAATCTGAGACGTGTCATCGTGCAATTTTAAATTCATCCAGATTTGGTTTTGCGGGATTGCGGCTGTACTAATACCTTAGAGTCATTTCAAAATGCTTCTTGACCCCCTCCCCCTTTTCTCTCTCTCTCTCTCCTCTTCCCCCCCCCCCCCCTCTCTCTCTCGCTCTCTCTCTTCTCACTCTCTCTGCCTTTAAACGTAGTGGGAGCGGTCAACTATAAGTTAGAGTTGCTTGCTTGAACGGCAAAGTTCGGAGGCAGAGTGTCCGGAGGCGATACAAACAACACAGAGGGTGTATTCGTTCTGTCTTTGGTGGGACCGTGATCCAGTCTAACTGGTCACACGCAGGTGACCTTTTTCTTACACAACTAAAACAAGGGAGGGAAGGGGCGTTCTGTTGCTGGAGTGGGAAGTGGAGCGTCCAAAGCTTCTTATGGTGAATAATCGTAGTCCGGACAGCTATTTTCATATCTAATTGCAACTAGTAAATATTCATTTTCTTTGTATGTATAGCTATGACTGGTTGAGACACCATCACCTCCATCTCGTCTGTGATTGGTGGTCAATCACAATCGGGATGGAGGTGATGGTGTCTCAACCAATCATAGCTATACATACAAAGAAAATGAATATTTACTAGTTGCAATTAGATATGAAAATAGGGATTTGTATAAACAAGGTAAAAATTGAAATACAGTATACTTAACGTACATAGTTGAATTACAATTAATGGATATGTACTTAAGGTACCCCGCAGACATTTCAAGTGTTAAACATCTGGCGGTTATCAGGCAGGCCCTGGTAATGGCCAGGCTATGGGTCCCTGGAGAATACATTCCAAGCATGGGTCTTCGGACAAAGTTGTTACATGGCTTCACTCTCTCTCCCTCTCTCTCTCTCTCTCTCTCTCTCTCTCTCTCTCTCTCTCTCTCTCTCTCTCTCTCTCTCTCTCTCTCTCTCTCTCTCTCTCTCTCTCTCTCTCTCTCTTTCTCTCTCTCTCTCTCTCTTTCTTTTTCTCTCTCTTTTTCTTTCGCATTCTCTCTCTCTTTCTCTCTCTTTCTTTTTTTCTCCCTCTCTCTTTAATTCCAGAATATTGTGTTCATTACATACATATTACTTGTTTCATTGTGAATGTTTTATGTTTCCTATAATCAGGATTTTAACATTTCATAATTCGAGGTCGAATTTAACGATGCAGCAATTAGACATTTCATTTTGCGTAACATGGGAATGACGATGTTCAGTTTGCTCTAATGATTTAGCCTAATAGTCTGTTCAACCAGAGGAGTAAATTGGGGAGAGTTCTTGGCAACAAAAGTCACGCTCATTTTTAAAACTTAAAAATGAACATTGGAACAACAGAAAGAAAAATTAGAATTAGGTTCAAATTATGTCAAGCATAGATGGATATTTGCATTGATTTTTATATATATGCAAGGAGCTGTCATCATTTCGCGCATATATTTGCCTTCTTTATATCTCACCCTCTAGAGAAAAAAAGGGAAATGAAAAACATGAGAACCTGTATTATTTAATATTTATTTCCAATAGCATTGAAACATTTTCTTTTAGCCTTTTCTTTGTGAGGAAATAACGATAATTGTAAGAAAACAAAAGGAAACAAAGAGAATCGCACACTATACGAAGAAATAAAGAAAGCATAGAGAGATAGAGAGTGAGAATGCAAATTCAGATTTGAAACATTTCAATTCGTTTTAAACTGTTGGATACGAGGCATCAATTTTCTTGTTTGACGACGAAACGGGCAGCAGTGCCACTTGCTGGACACACCAAAGAGATTTTATTTCAGAGGGGGGAGGGGGAGCGTCACACGATAGAGCTTTCTCGCTCTCTTTCCTTCATTCTTTATGGTCCTAGAGTCTTTGATATGATAGTCAGTTTTTATGTTTTGTTTTGTTTTTGTTTTTGTTTTTTAATATGATGAGGCTTTTGTATGCCATCTGACAGGCTTTCTCAATATTTCTGATTACCAAAATTATATACTCAACATCAGCTCATTATGTTTCTTTGCACTATCTCTGATAAAAGTAAAAGAGTTTTATGGGAGGACAAAAAGCTACTTCACTGGGTCGTATTTTTCACTTTCGTAAACAAGACGAAACAAACAACCATCCCTAACGAAAATGAACATGAAGAAATGGAGAAGAAAAAGGTGACCTATGCTTACGGCTGCAAGTGTCATACTTGCACAGGGGAATATCAGAGCCG
>BOPN01001015.1:75444-80444 GCA_017312705.2 Penaeus japonicus
CAGCACACCTTCACACGCAGAGACATACCAAAAGGTGCCATTAGCGTAGTCAGTGAAATCATCCACCAATCAGCGTGTATTATAATTTCTAATGCACAGTCGGTAGGGCTTCCGGTCGAGGTTCGTTCGTCATCATTAATGGCAATTACGAATAGCCCAGAACCAGTATATAAAGACAGGTAAGTAACACACGGAATCCAGACACACTTACGCACTTAAATATTCAGGCCGAATTGTTTGCAAACAGATCGCCCGCACTAATTACCGGGATGCGCTTCCGGCGGGCTTGTTAATGGGTGACAAAGGGCAGTTAATGAAGGTCTGGGCCATGGTACCATCTGTACTCAGCCATGACAGATGACACGCCATTTGGGCTCCGCTAATGTCCACTCCCGAGTCTCTGGCCACGGGAGAGGAGCTGGGCTCGTACAGGTGTTTTCACCTCTCGGCCGGATTTTTTGTCAGCATCATTCCGGTCGTTATTCCTATTGCTTCTATCATCGTTAGTAGTATCATTATGACTTATCATTATTGATATTATCCTTACTATTGTTATTATCATTGTTATTATTATTATTATTATTATCTTAATTACTATAACTATTTTCAATATCATTATTATCATCATCATTATCATCATGGCCATTGTTATTATCATTATTGTTTTATTATCATCATTATCATTATTATTATTACTATTTTAATATTACCATTACCATTGTTATTGTTATTACTTTTACTCTTATCATTATCATTTTACTCATCATCATTATCATTATCATTATCATCATTATCATCATTTTCAATACCATTATTTTGATTACTCACATCATCAGTATCATTACCTTTATTATCATGATCATTGGTATAATTTATGTTCTAAATGTATTTTTTTTCTGACTTCCATATATTACGTTTTCACTGTCGGCTCCTCTATTCCCTGCTTATCTATCTGTCCATTTGATATATGTTTATTTCCGTTTCCTCCCTTTCCTCGTATTTGCCATATCGTTACTTCGCCTCAGATTCTAAACATTTTTTCGTAGTCATTTCCTTTTCTTGAGTGCAACTATTTTCTTTGTCTCGATTCCATTCTCATTTCATTTACATACTCTTTCCTCTCTTTTCAGGCATCCACTATTTCCTCTCCATGCCTCTTCCTCTTTTAGTCTCCTTACCCTTACTTTATTCCCTGTCCCCCACTCCTCCTCTACATCCCTCCCGAAGGAAGGCCCCCCGAGTTGTCCAATCACACCGTCGAAGTCTTCCCGGCTCGCTGCCCTCTCGCCCTAACGAGAGCAAATAAGAAGCCCGGAGACAAATGAAGGTGCATCTCACGCCCAAACACCCCGGCCCCTCACTCAGCGCGGATGCCTTGATATCATTCGACTTATCAAAACGCAATCGACATCAGAGCCGTAATGAGCGCCATTCACCCCTCCCCAACGGTGTCGATCTCAATTGCCAATTCACTTTTTCCCCCTTTTTTTCTTGTCTGCTTTTGACGGTACCATTGCCACGGTCGATTTATTTTTCTCTCTACTCTCGACTTCTCTTTCTTTTTATCATGCTATTTAAAACACTCAGACTATGTGGTTGCATGCCTATTTATAATTTATCATTCAATTAATCTCCCTGATTGTTTATCATATTCCTTCTTTCTTTTTCTTAACTACAGCGGACGGTTTACCTCCCCCCCCCCCACAACCACAGGTCGTCGAGGGAGGCAGCAATTAGCTTATGAAGGCCCTTGGAAGACAGAAGTAATGCATCGCCCTAATCCCGCGCGGCCAGATCATATCGCCAAGGTACTACATCGTCCCACGCCGTCTTTTGCATCGGTTTTTTCCCGCCCGCCCCCCTCCCTGCCATTCCTCCCTCGGTGGATCGGTCCTATCATCAGCATCAGCCGCATCACCGCAGTCATTATCGCACTCATAATGATCATGAACGGCCGGTTCGACGGTGATAAGGATCTCCCGGAGTGTGAGTCCCAGAGGGAGAGGTTCCTTCCACTCGCTCGGAGGCCGTGCGGTACCCCCTCCCACTCGTGCGCCAGCGTTCTCTTCTTAATTCCGTGTCCTTTTAGGAGTGTCCTAATGACCTCCTCAGAGTGGGTGAATGTGCTTCCTCTCCGACCTATTCCGGGGGTCACGGAGGTCCTGAGGGAGATGACCAGCGGCCGGAGAGCAAGAATTCGGAGGGCGACCATGCGGGCCGAAAGGGCGGTTAGTCTAATATGACAGAGCGCCGACTGCAGACTGTATCAAGCCACTGTTTCTGTGATTATAGTGTCTCAGCGGTCATGAGATATGGGGAAATAACGTGTTTGGGGAAGGTAAAATATACAGCTGAATTCGAAGGAGCTGTTCTTAAAGCCGGCTAAACTATAGGGCTCCTTGCCTACGCGGCGAATTGTGATGTTCAGCCCTAATGTGGGATTCGATCTCTTATGGTCAGGGTGGGGGCGAGGGAGGCGGAGGGGATGTTATTCAAGGTTATTAGTGATAATTTGTTTTTTTTTCTTTCTCTGGATTATACTAGCTGGACTTCATGTGTTGGAAGATTTTTAATGTAAGATTTCGTGTGTGTGTGTGAAAGTATTTATCACCGAATTATAGAAGACTGAAAATTGCTAGAAACCATTAATACGACATAGGTAACGAGTAGCAATCGCAGTGAGAACAAAAACGGAGAAAAAACAAGAGTAAGAAAGAAGAACTAAAAACCGAAGCATGTTCCATGTTCTTGCACAAGGTCATACTAACAATCCAGACATCATCTCAAGCCAAATGCCCTCGTCAGGAAAGCCATACTTGAAGTCATCAAAGCCGAAATAAGCGAGGCTCACACACACACAAAGGCCCAACTACTAAACCATCTCCCATGTTCCTTGCCGAGCTGATTTTTGGATAGCCACACGGCGCAATTACAACAAAAGCAATTTCCTGTAAGCTAGATGGTAAAAAATATAAAAAAGAAATGAAAGTTATTTCAAACGACACGACTTCCATTCTATAAACGCACAGGAGCATCGCAGCGTAACCACCGTCCGCGTGATACTGTGGCATTACCACATCAGCAACGAGACTCGACCACTATGATACACTGTTGACAGTCCCATTGACATGTCCTGTCAGGGTTTTGTCAGACCAAACAAACGTCGGGATTACGCTCGAAATTTCACACCGCGGCTGTGTCCATTACATGCATTACGCCTAACAGGGGTTTAGGACACCTCGGCTCGACGGAGGAAAATACGAGGTGTCAGTGCTGCCGCAAAACAGACCAGGAAATAACCTCCGAGAGTGTGAAATTGCAACCTTTCCTCTAGCTGTGCAACCATCATCTACGGGAAAAAAGCAGAGGAGAGACAAAAGATGAAAGGAAGAAGATGAAAATTAGAAAAGGAGCAAATGACTCAGAAAATCTTAGTGTTTTCAGTGAAGCAAAATACACGTTTGAGAACAAGGCAAAAACGAACAGGGTTTGGAACGTTATTTGCAAACATGAGATGGCTCAAAAGTAGAAAGTTTTTGATAATCAAACTTAGATAAAATGATTTTCATTGTAAGATTGTTGAAAACGATAAAGATAACGATGGTAATAGGATGAAGAGGTGGATAATAGTTAAAATGATAAAGGTAACTGCAACATCAAATACAATAATACTATGGACAATAATCATGATGACGATGATACTGGTTATCATCATTAATACTATCACTTTGTTCATTCTATTCCCATTATCATCATTATCATATTTATCAGTTTTATTACTTTAGCCGCGAACAGGTTTTTAATTAATTTATCCAGCATACTGGGTCAAGGAAATAATCCAAGCTTTGTTATTTGATAGTTTATCCCACGATGACCTGCTGTGAAACCGTACACAATAGAGTTTTGTCCTGCAAGAGTATGAAGTAAATTCTGCAACAGTTATATGCAATACCTTATATTAGTGTTTTGTAACAATTCACTCTGTTCGCGCAGAACGTAAGAGAACATTCCGCACTACAATATTCGTTGTTAAATACTCATAGTACGTAAAGTCATCGTCTTACTTCAGATATTTTCGTAGCCTTTTATCAAGCATTGCATTGCAACGGTTGCGCGTTGTTGTGGCTGTTGGGACCATTGCTGCTCTTGTTGTTCCTGGTGTTTTTAAATCATGTCTTTTATTAATTTCCTTATCTATAATCATATTTATGATCATTTTGATTCATATCATTGCCATATACATCGTTGTCATCATTATCTTTATTATTATCAGTATCGTCTTCATGATCATTATCATTATCATCTTTATAATCATTATATTAGTCTTCTATAAGTCTTATCATTGTTATCATATTATTATCGTCATTTTCATTATCCTTCTTGTTATCATTATCATCATTATTCTTATCATTATGGTAATCACTACTATTGTTATCATTATAAGTATTGCTATTAATATAATGATCCTCGTTGTCTTTGTTATCATTATTATTATCATTATCATCATCATCACTATTTTCCTTCATTACTTACTTGTTTACTTAATCAGTTTTGCTATCATTATTATTGATAACTACTATCATCATCAATATCATTATCATCATTATAATTGTTATTATCATTATCATTACCAATATTATTTTCACAGCTATCCCTCTTATTATTACTATTACTGTTACTTTTGTTATTATCATCATATTATCATTATTATTAAAATTATCATTATTATCATCATAATTGTCATTATAATCATAATTATCTTCACATTATCATTATCATATAATTATTATTGTTATTATCATTGTTGTTGTAATCATCATTATCATCATTAATATCAACATGATAATTGATATCATTATCCTCTTTATTATCATCACTACTGCCAGCATAATAATTCATTATCATTATTACCATCATTACTATTTTTTTCATTATTAGTAACATTATTCTCATTATTAACAATATTATTGTTATTATTAATAGTAACAACAAAACAAAAA
>BOPN01001015.1:117944-125444 GCA_017312705.2 Penaeus japonicus
CGTTCGGGGAGCAACAAGTTACCCGGCGAAGGAAAGGTGAACTTTTTCTTTGAAATATAAACGATAAAGATAAAAGATAAAGCTTTTCCTATTGAAGTTCATAAAACTACTAGAAGCTTAATAGGGTTGATACGAGCTTGAACACACTAGGTTAAGATTTCCTTCTTCCCGCCATCCTCCGCCAGAATTCAATTTGGATTCTTCAGGAAAAAAATGTTCTTATCCACTGGAAGGCAGTATCCAATTATTTTTTTCCTTCTACCACTGAAGGCCAGTAAGCTAATATAAATACATATAACCACTCGGAAGTTAATAGTTGTCACTACTAGTGCTGAGCTTGTATGAAATATAGTCGGAAGGTAATTAGTGATCATATCCGGCTGGCCACAGCGGATGGCGGGAAAACTTAGTCTGAAATAAATGGCGGTTAAGGTTAGGTGGTTAGTATCTCTGACTGTGGGATATTATTGTTTTTTTTATCATTATATTTGCTATGATTATGATTGTTATTTGTTATTACTCTCATCATGATAAGTAATAATTGTCATTGTTATTATTATTACGATTACCAATGGTGTAATTGTTATTGTTATTATTGGAATTGTAATGATAATATAATAATAATCATCATCATAGCTATCATAATCATTAAGGTCATTATTATTATCACTTATTTATATAATTTTTATTGCTTTCATTATCATTATCATTAGTATTTTTTTTTTATTATGACCATTGTCATTACTATTATCATTATTAAAATTCTAGTTATTCTTGTTGTTAATACTATCACTGCTAATATCAGTATTCTGATTTTTATGTTATTTTTTCTGATTATCATGATAGTTTTCTTGGTAGATGTTATATTTCTATCTACTTTTTTTCTTCATATCTATATCTATATCTATATATATACATATGTATATATATATATATATATATATATATATATATGTATATGCATATATACATACATACATACATACACACACACACACACACACACACACACACACACACACACACACACACAAACACACNATATATAAGATGATAACAGCGATGATGATACTATAATGAGTGTGTACTCAGGACAAGCACATGATATAATTCCTAATCATTACTTTTATTCGTCCCCCATCTACTTTAATCAACCATGTTTTATTATGCCTATCAATATCAGTAAGAACTGATATTATCCTTATCGTTATTATAAATATTATTACCGTCATTTTTTACTATTGTTATTATTATCATTATCATTGTTATTATTATTATTATCATTATCATTATTATTATCATCATAAATATTCTCAATACCATTACTATCATTATTATGATTTAGCATACAATATCTTATCTTACCGTTGTTACTAATGTTAATACTTATTTTTATATCCTCATTTCCATAACCATTTTTCACAATTATTGTAATTGCTGTATCATCATCATCATTATCGTTATAATCCTTATTATCATTGCTGTTAATATCATTATCATTTTGATTGCCATTATCAGTTTTAGCATTGGCATTACTACTAATGTCGCTATTATTAGCAATAGTAATGCCGTACCCTAAGCAATGTATAGGAATACAAAGTTAGCATATTAGCGTAGTACAGTTCCCCTTTCATTTGCTACAAACGTAGACAATGGATGTGAGATGAAAACAGAACTCGCTATCAGAACTCGTCACCCTAATGACGATGGAAACTTTCACTTTTCACTTGGGCGTAAACAAGGCGATTCACTTTCGGTGAGCACATTCTTTGGTTCTGCATTCACACGAGTTTCCACGACCTGCTACTTTTCGAACTTAATCCAAGGATAACTCTGATATACTCAGCCCCACATCTTGGATGAACCGAGATCATTGTGACAAATGGATAAAAGTGTATAAATGTGACTGAAGTGTTTCACAACACAAGATTTACGCGTCTTCAGAACTACCAGAAACGCGTAAATGACATCTCTTGTATTGTGAAACTATTCAGTCTCATTTATACATTTTTACCCACACTTTGGCTTCGTTTGCCAATTGTTGGTATTTATGCAATCATCTCTTCTTTTCTGGTATTGTTTTCGATCGGGAACGGCATATTCACTCTCCAACTATTATTTTTCTTTTGTTTTCTAGGTTTAGTCTGATCTCTTCCCTGATGTTGCTTTCCCATTCCATATCGCACCTAAGCTGTTTATTTTCTAGTGCCGTTCATTTCTTTTTCTGGAATCACCCACTGAGATCAACCCACTCGCTTTCTTTCAATACCACGGGACTAAGTTGTGGCGTCCGAGACACTTGCAGGATACGAACACTTTACACCCTGATAGCAAATCATGGACTGCCTCTCTGCGATCGTTGTATGCCTACAATGATGTTACGTCCAATCCCTTACTTTATTCCACGCTTTCGTCTCAACTTTTACTCCTGTATGCTGTCGATGGTGCTTACTTTTTCGGCTCTCTATCCAGTGGTGGCTCTTGTCATCGAACCCTTCGTAAGATGGGGTTTCCTGGTTTCCTAAGAGCATCTTCCAATGCCACCTGGATTCATCCTCCTTGCTGCTTTTCATTACCCTTGGGTTTCTCATCCATTCCTTGTTTGACATCCTTGGCGCACACACTGCGGCCTGAATTGATTTTTTGCGCGCATATATTATGTACTTTAAACCTCTGCTCCCACGTGATATAAATCAGCACAGGCGTCAACCCTACAAGTAATCGTTTCGACAAGATTTTTGTCATACAGTCATGATGTCATAATCCTATTCACTCTCTTCCACCTCAGGTAATCCACGGTCCTATCCACGTGTTCATTTCCTCTTGCTCACAGTCCAATATTTTGCACACCTCGTTCTGCTCTCGGTCCATTTAAACTTTGTTCTCAACCTTTTCATCAGTTCGTTTATGAAAATGAATCTGACATACCGCTAACATTTTTTTATTGCTTCTTTCTGATAGTCCTAATTTTGTGTGTGTGGATCCTTGTTTTTTATACGATTATCAATGAGCGGTTGATCTACCGTCCCAGGACGTTTTCATGTGTTCCCAGATAGATCTTCCCTTTGAAATCCAGTCTAGTACTTTATCTGGCTTTACCGCACTTCATCCTGGATTTTTTTTATCATTTAAATGTTTTCGAAACAAGGGCCCAGGCTTCGTTATCATTTGCTTCGTTTGCAGAGCTGTTAAAGTATAATCTTATCTCGGTCTTCTATTTTGTGTGACTGTCTGCTTTGGATTTCTGTCCTTGCTCTTACGATCTCTTCCAGATTAGGCGGTTCCCTTGTATCCAGTAGCTTTGTCACACAATTTATAGGGTTTACCGTCAATGTTCCTGCACATGCTGTCATTACTGATTTTAGCATCACTCTCTGAGGTTTGCTCCAGTTTAACTCCCTGGATTCTATCTTTCTTTCCTTTTACTGCCACTGATCAGGTCTTTGTCTCCAGACTGGAATGTGCTGTGGTCTTCAATGCTTTGGGGGAAAATTCTCCCTTTTCTCCTTTCTCCTTAATCTTACTCTTTATTTTCCTTGGATGCAATTCAAATTACAGATTTAAATTCATTAAATTTTCTATCCAGATTCCTTTTTATAAGTATATCTCTTTTCATTGATATTAACTGGCATTTCCCTGACCATGGTTCTACACATTCCAGACTCTGCATCTACCAAATATAAAGTGTTGCATTCTCTAGATGCTGGTTTAGTTATATCACTTATTCTTGCTGTTTCACCTTTTACTTTCACCTGTTTAAGATTTGCTCTCTCTTTGGTTTTTCCTTGTCTATTGTTCTTTACTACTTATCTGTCTTTATTTCCCTACCTGTTCTTTATCACAAACGACAATCATATATATATATATATATATATATATATATATATATATATATATATATATATATATATATATGTATATATATATATATAATGTTCCTCTATTTTGTTCAATATAGGGAATATCATTATTGCTGTTGTTGTTATCATCATTGCAGTATTATGATTCTCAGCATTATTACTGCTCATTCTATTTTCATTTATTATCATCACTGTTATGGTAGTTATCTTTGCTGTTTTGATCATAATTTACGATGTGAAGATGTAAATTATTTAAAAGGCAATGACTGACGTAACAGTAACGGAAAGTGAAGCAACGCCAGGGACGAAAGCGAAACCGGCCGAAGAAAACAGGGGTGACAAAAAGCGCCAGCAGGAATCCCAGAAGTACAAATCCTTTTAAGTGATCGTCGATAAGGAAATTATTATCAAAACGCGAGAAATCCAAACCGTCTATCTGCTAATTATAGCAAAAGACGAGCACCGTTCCTCTCCCATTATTAATGAGGCGAGAGGCAGGCGATGGGCGCCCAGTCCCTTGTTCCTGACTTATCATTATTAGACTGGGAGAACGAGTCGGTATCTCCGCGACAGAGACTCGAGTTCAGACTTAAATTGCATTTATGGCCGAGCGGGTTCCCGGCGGAGCGCGGTGAAGGCCCGATACTGTTCCGCTGAAGGAAAAACAAAGATGAAATTGATGATTGGTTTGAAGTAACACACACACACACACATGATATGTATATGTATCATATATATATATATATATATATATATATATATATATATATATATATATATAAATATATATATATATATATATATATATATATATATATATATGTATATATATATACATATATATGTATATATAAAAAAAAAAAAAAAAAAAAAAAAAAAATATATATATATATATATATATATATATATATATATATATATATATATATATATATATATGTATATATATACATATATATGTATATATACAAAAAAAAAAAAAAAAATATATATATATATATATTTATATATATATATATATATATATATATATATATATATATATATATATATATATATATATATATATATATATATATATATATATACAGCAAAAAACAGACAGAAGAGTAAACAACATGGAATGGCAAGGCAGACAATCAGCGAAATCTATAATCGAAAAGATTCACCCAAGTAAAAGCTTAAGGCGGAAAATGGAGAGAAGAGCGACTCAAATCATGGAAAGATCATTTCTTGGCAAATCCCCAGAAATCGCAGCCTTTTCAATGCATCAGATACCTGAACAACAACTTGATTTTAAAACCGGAAACTTTGCCATCGCTGAATTAGAACCGGCACTGAAATTGCTTATAAACAATAAAGTTCGAGGCTTGGATAAAATACCCCCAAAACGATTCAGTGACATACCTCTAAAATTATGCAACGACGTATGCAATTTGCAATCGTGGAACATCGTTAATGATGATGGCAGAAAATGTTTGCTCTACAGTGTCACACATTCTGACTGTTCTGTTACTTGAAGAATTCTATAAGAAAGTGATTGAGGAGATTATTTGGCATCCCTTAAGAAACGGTAAATGCTATCATGATAACAATGATGAAAGTGAGAACGAGGATAATTATGATGATGTTAAAGATAATAATGATGACAATGATAATAATAATGATGATAGTAGGGATATTATGATGATAGTAATGATAGTGATAATAATGATGATAGTAAGGATGATGATAATAATGATAAAAAATAATGATGATGATAATAATGATGAAAGAATAATGATGATGATAATAATGATGATAATAAAATTAATATGAAAAATCGTCATGAAAACAGTAATGATGATAATGATGATAAAAAAAATGATAATATCATTATTGATGATAAAGATAGTCAAGAAGACGAGGATAATAGGAATAACAATGATGATCAGCACAAGAAAAATATCATTATTACTATCTGTCTCGACCGCTCGCCCCCCTCGCCCCCCCCCCCCCCCGCCCCCTCGCCCCCTCGGCTACCTGGCCCCACTCGCATTTCCGAACATCCATTACTCTCACTCTTGGCAAAACTCTTATTAATTGGTCGTGAGTTCCTGGCCGAGTGCGTTCATTCATCGGGGCGTCCACCCGAAGGCCCAGGGTTACGGGCTTTCCCTATGGGATTTCCAGCTCTAAGGGCAGGAATCCGGAGCCCCTTTATGACCTGCCACAACCCGCTGAGGGTAATGAAATGTTTACAAAATTAATTTTCTTGGATCGAAGAGGTTAAGTGACTGGCCAAATGACTTGACCCAGCGATCGCCTTCATCTCGACCAGGGGGACGCCCTGTGCCTCCTCAAGGGCTGGGCTCGAGGGCGGGACTGATTTATAGGCGGTTTTCTGCTCTTTCGCTCTATCAGTGGGCTGTATCTCGTTGCCTTCTGTATTTCCTCCTTCTCGCTCGCTCTACCTCTCTCTTTCTCTCTCTCTCTCCTTCTCTTTCTCTCTTTCTCTCTCTCTCTCTCTCTCTCTCTCTCTCTCTCTCTCTCTCTTTCTCCCTCGTTCACTATCTCTCTCTCCTCTCTGACTTCCTCCCTCTTACAGACAAAAATATTAATAACAGTTAATGATGATAGCAGCAATATTAATAAAAATGATGATAGTGAGGATTATAATGATCGTAACAATTACGATAAAAGAAGATAATGATTTTGATAATGATGAAAATGATAATATGAATAATGAGGATGATAGTGCTAGCATGAATAATGAAAACAAAATTGGAATGGTAATAGTAATGATAACTGAAAATTCAATAATAATAATCATAATAATTATGATAACAATAACGATGCTGGGAATAATAATTATGATAATGATAGTGATAATATAATGATGAAGTTGATAATGTTATGATGAGGACAACTAATGTAATTATGATAATAATACTGATAGTGATAATGATAACGATAAGAAGATTGCAATAGTGGTAGCGGTAGTTGGAAGAGAAGGTGTATAATTATAAAAATGATTGTGGTGATCATGATAATGATTATGATGATGATAATGGTATTGATAAAGATAATAACAATAATGACAGTAATAGTGGCAATAGTGATGCTATTAAAAAGTTAATATTGCAAAGAATCAGATTAATGGTAATGGTAAAATAAATTATGATAATAACAATGATAACGATAATGATGATGATGATAATGCAAATGATGGTAGTGATAGTTTTAATGATAACAAGAGTAATCATGATAATGATAATGATAGTAGTAATATTAGCAATAGTAGTGATAATGAAAATAGATATAACAACAATATTAATAATAATAATAATAATAATAGTGGTAACATTACTGATAGTGCCAACAGTAGTAATGATAATGATGTTGATCATGATAATGATAATAATAATGATAATGGTAATGATGATAGCAAAGCAAAATAATGATGATAATATAATATTATATTAATAATAACTATGATGATAACAAAATTGAAAGTGATAATGATGATGATTGTAATGGAATTAAAATAAAGATGATAATGATATCATTGGTAACAATAACAATAACCATAAAAAAATAAGGATAATGATATAATAATGATAATGATGGTGATAATAATGATAATAATAATAATAATAAT
>BOPN01001015.1:130444-132944 GCA_017312705.2 Penaeus japonicus
CTCTCTCTCTCTCTCTCTCTCTCTCCCTCTCTTTCTCTCTCTCTCTCGTTCTTCTTCCCTATATCTCCTTCCTCTTTTTCTCTTCTTTTCTTTCCCTCTCCTTCTTTCTTTTTACTTTGCTTTGCCCGTTTATATCATTCATCAAATCATTAAGTTTTCTGAATCACAATAATAGTCATTTCTAGAATAAACAGAGTATGTGAAAGTGTCTATATTGATCATTATACTAAATATTCTAACACAACAGACACAAACTCTTACTATAAAAAGGAAAAATAAGAATCAAAAGTATTTGTATATAAAAAAACGAGAATGTAGAGGAAGGAAATTCAAACAAAGGATGAAGGAGTGAAAGTTTTGAATGGCGAAGAAAAGGGAATATGAACTGAAATGAAAGACATATTCATGCACTAAATCCATGTTGAAGTAACATCATATGAATGACGAAACTAACACCAGCAAGACTATGAAACACAAATAAATGCTAGAATACAAACTCTCTCTCTCTCTCTCTCTCTCTCTCTCTCTCTCTCTCTCTCTCTCTCTCTCTCTCTCTCTCTCTCTCTCTCTCTCTCTCTCTCTCTCTCTTTTCTCTCTCTCTCTCTCTCTCTCTCTCTCTCTCTCTCTCTCTCTCTCTCTCTCTCTCTCTCTCTCTCTCTCTCTCTCTCTCTCTCTTACATACATACACACAATATACGTGTGTGCAAGAAGCATTATAGTGTTCTTTTATCTACCAACTAATCATCACATTCCTTGCCTTCACCGGGCCTAAATCCAATATCCTGTGTATTAAACAAACTCCACTCTAATTACAGTTGCAAGCTTATATACTGAACAGCTGTTCACAGTATTTACACTCAGAACAATAACTAGCACTTTTCCTTAACCACAGCTTCTTTCAAGATTAGTTCGCGTGAAGAACATCTCTAAAACTAACCTTAGAAGTAATTTTCGTTCTAATGGCAAAGTTTTTGAATAAAATAGAAATAAGCAAAAAGGCGGAAAGTTTGGACATAGTTACAATTAGTAATAAATTACAGCACCGGTCTTTTATTTCCGTTGCTGCTGGAAATAACCTGCGATAGCTTGATTACTATCCATGTTAATACATCCATCCCTTCGCTGCCACTGCCGATGGAAACGATACAGATGATGGTGAGGCTGAGGCTGTGCCGGGGGTGATGTTGATGATGATCATTACTGTCATCATTCTCATCATTACAATTATCATTATCATTATTACCACTTTCATTGTTATTGATAGTAGTACCCTTTTTAATATTGTCATCATTTGTATAATTATCATTAATGATGTTGTCTGTGATTTCTGTTTCCCTGAATGTCCTTACATCCAATTGTATTTGGCGCTTTCTATATAATATGACACTCCATCTAATGCTTTCCGTTTTTGTTTTTTTCGCATTTGACATCCAATTCTATTTATTGCTATATGACTACACTCGCCATATAATCCTGATCTTGACTAGTTCATATTTATCTACCCAATATTCTCTATGTATCTCTGTAATTAGCCTATAAAAACGTTAAAGTAATCTATTACTATCTACTGTATCCATGTCAGTAACATTAGTAAGCAGATGGTGCTATTTTAGCTCAATATCTATTTTTAATTCAATAAATATACAACTAAGAAAAGAAAACTAAAGTAAAGCTTCAGGTGCATCCAAGAATATGGGGAAATCCATACGATGTCCCTTTCTCTGTTCAACAGTATCGCGGCAGACCGTGCCAGGTTCGAGGACCAACTCAACCAACACCACGAAAGTGTCCGTCGCAGTCTCAAGTCGTGCTAGCTCTGTTAACGCGCTATTTCGCGCTTAGAAACGGTTCTAATCACCCTAGCAGACCTACGGAAATCTTGGGAATCTTGGATTAGCTTTGGTCGTGAGGAGGGAGTGGGAAGGGGGGGGGGGGTAACTGTCGCACATGGGGTCAGGGTGGATTTCACACAGCGAATTATCCGTGCACTCACAACTTGGTATGAAAGATAAAGATTTTTTCGTAGGGTGACACTCGGTAACACCCTTTTGGCAATTTCCCTAAATAACAATGGAGCGATCCTTGGAATATGGTGTGACTCAGGAGGTTAGGAATACGTCCACGTCCTAAAGATCAGTCAAAATAAACTTTTTAAAGTTCTTTCACATGTCCACATACTAATGTTATTGGATTCCTGCTTCCTTTAATCCGCTTGTAGGTTCTCGATCACAAAGCACGTATCGTGCGTCCGAACTAGCAGATTATTGACATTATTATTTTGGTTATTATTGTTGCAGCTGTTATCATCATTATATTACACTGCTGTTATTATCATTATCATTATCATATTATCATTATTATTATTATTATCATTATCATAATTATTATTATTAACACCATTGTTATTATTATTATTATCATTATCATAATTATTATTATTAACACCATTGTTATTATTATCATAACCATCATCAATATCATTGTTGTTATTATCATCATC
>BOPN01001015.1:140444-142944 GCA_017312705.2 Penaeus japonicus
AATTAGATCAACCTGTTCGGCGCGGTTTGAAATTACCTGAGGAGTTAGGGTGGTTGTGTTCAAAGTGGTCGCGGAGGGCCTCGTGGCGAGATTGATCACGAGAGTACTGTTTGCCAAAGAAGGAAAGAAGAGGAAAAATATAAAGAGTGAATAAAATGAAACGTAAAAGTCCTAAAATTTCGAGTGATATCAAAAGTAGTAATAACATCCTCTGAGACATCATCCTGCAAGATCAGCGCAAGGAGTGAAGAGGCAAGACATGCTCCCTTCTGCAACCTGCAATCACTCCTTGAAGAAGAATTACTCATATAGTGGATGTGCCATGTGAGTATGTTAGACGAACATACATCTTGGTGAGTATATGCATTCCTGTGTTCACATCAGGTGGATCTGTGTGTGTGTGTGTGTGTGTGTGTGTGTGTGTGTGTGTGTGTGTGTGTGTGTGTGTGTGTCGCACATTATATGGTATTGTCAACGAACAGAAGAGCAGAGGATACATAATATCCCCATCGCATTTAGTAATCACCAAAAGAACAATTTATTGCAATTAATGAAAGCACTCGGCGCAAAGTGAGCCCAATGCGCACTTCCGAGAGGGACGCCGTGGGTCATAGCAAACGAAGACTCGCTGGTGTGAGCGCCTTCAGGAAGAGCCTGAGACCTCGAGGGCGCTTCGAGGCCGAGCATTGCAAGAGGCGCCCCCCCCCCCCCCCCCCCCCCCGCAAGAGGCGAGGACCCTGAACCCCGCCCGGCGTGAGGAGCCTGGCCGACGCCACGACCCCAGCTCGGTGTGAAGACCCCGGGAAAGTGTTAGACCCCAGAGTGTGGGTTTAGTGCGATCTCCGAACACGATTTGTAGAGACTCTAAAACCCCTCGCGTGAAAATTGCCACGATTCCACCACAAGATAAACACAATATCTAAAATTCAATTTGCAATTTACGAAATTATAGAGATTTTTCATAGTCGATTAGAGTTCGCTAACTTCAAGAGATATGTGGCAATGAGAGTTATCACACGACCGCGTTGCTGGGAGCGAAGGGAGAAATGTGGCAACCGCGCGAGTTGCAGGCCCTACTCTCTCTCCCTTGGCCAAGAATAATAACATAATGGTTGGTTTATTTCCCAGCCACTGTGCTCGCTTCCTAACCGGCCCGCTTAATGCACTGGCCTATCAGAGGCTCCCCGATGCTGTGTTTACTAAGGCAGCGTGCGTGTAGCCGAGAGGAGATAGAGATCTGGTGTATAAAGTGTTGGCGTTCCCGCGAAGACGAAGCTCATGGCGGAACAAGGGACCATGCGTTTACATCGCCGGGCCTTCATTTAAACACCATTTGTCATCCTGCGCCGAGCGTTGCAACGGTGTGTAATTTCTAATCATTATCAGTGATTTTGAAAATTAAAATAATTATCATCTAGAGTGCAAAAGTAATTTATTTACTCGGGTCGAAGTCCATATAAAAACATAATAATCAAGAGATATTGTTTACGGTCTTGTATGTTCAACTTGATGTGTCGGGAGACTCGGATGAACACCAACGATGACGCTCGCTGGATGCTTTCACGCCCGCCCGATTGCCGCTCGCCTCGGAAGGGCGCGGCGACTGGAGGCTCGGGCCGCCTCGTTTCTCTTGCACGAGGCATTGCAGGCGTTTGCTGGTGCTCTCCTGACCCCCCACCCCACCCCTACCACCCACTCTCTCTCTCTCTTTCCTCTTTTCCAATCATCCATCCATCCATCCGACCGTTAGTCCGTCCATCCATATATCACTCCCTCCATCGTCCTAGTCCTCATCCCTTTTCTCGTTCTATCCCTCCTTTCCCTTCTCCCCCTATTCTCTTCCTTGAATAAGTAGGAGAACAAAAGCGGAGAGAAACAATTTGTTCACTTCAATCCAAGCGAGGTCTTGCTTTGGACGGTCCCTGTTCTTGACCTGTAATCACCGCTCTCTGTGCGTATGAATACAAATCTGTCTGCGATTATCTATGGGATTATAATTACAGTTAGAGAAAACGAAGAGAGAGCGAGCTAGAGAGAGAGAGAGAGAGAAAGAGAGAGAGAGAGAGAGAGAGAGAGAGAGAGAGAGAGAAAGAGAAAGAGAAAGAGAAAGAGAAAGAGAAAGAGAAAGAGAAAGAGAAAGAGAAAGAGAAAGAGAAAGAGAAAGAGGGAGAGAGAGAGAGAGAGACTGCGATAATAACCAAGTCAAATCTCTGCCACCGCCGCCAATCCATCAGGGCTCCGCATCAGCTGCAATTGTCTCATTACTCAATTAGCGCAAAGTACCAATCCGTTCCGTAATCGAGCCGCGGCGCATGCTCTCTCATCCAAGGCTGTGGTCGCCCTGTGGATCATTGCTCACAAGGCCAATGGCATGTGGATTCAGGCCAGCTGTTGGGCGGCCAAGAAACCTTATGTGTAATAATCCTATTGGAATCATCACTAGAGATTAGTATCATCATTCGTTACTATTGTTCATTATTTTACTTTTTTTAGATTCATT
>BOPN01001015.1:152944-157944 GCA_017312705.2 Penaeus japonicus
ATTCTTGTGTGTCGTGACTCCTAATCCCGAATGTGAATTTAATCATCTATTAATGAGATCGTCTATTAGCCTTGATCTTATATATATACACACAAAAAAGTGCTTGTAATGTCGTCGCTATTTTGTTTTCTGTCGAAATCAAGCGTCACGGGAAGAGAGATCAGAGCCTTGTGAGAAAGTCGACGGAGGGGGGGGGGGGGCTCTGGGAGGTGTCACGGAGGGGGGGGGTGGGGTGCAGAGGAAACGATTCACGTGAGGATTTCATTGGGTGAGAGATGTGTTTAGAATCAAAATCGCGTTTTATCAACGACAACGATTTTAGGAGGAAGCAGAGATAATGAGGGAGACAAAGGCGGAGATTGAGAGATTGAGAGAAAGCGGAGATATATAGATAGGAGAGACTCACACTCACACACATACCCCCACAAACACACATACATACATATCTACACACACAGACACACAAACATACACACACACACACACACACACACACACACACACACACACACACACACACACACACACACACACACACACACACACACACACACGCAAAACACCAACACACAACGCAACACAAGCGACAACCAGCTCCCCCAGATAAAGTGATGAGAGAAAGCGAACGAGAAAAACAAAACAAAACAAAAAAAACAAAGAGAGTAAGACCGATGAAGAAAAAGAGACAACGTAGATAATGGCCGGTCGCTTATCAGCTTAATACCACAGATATTTTTTACGCCGTCTGATTAATGTGAATCCAATTAAGACACACTAAAAACAGGCGCAGAGTAGCTTTGTCGTGTCTGCTTGACAGTTCCCTTGCATGGCTATTTTTCTTCTTGTGTTTTTAGTAATAAATGCTAATGAACATTATTATGATAGTCATTACGACAAGTCTTGGAAATAAAGTGACTGCAGAATAAAGGAATGATAGCTGGAGGTGAGGATAGGGATGGTAATTCTAGTCGGTTTGAAATTTTTGAAAAAAATAATATCAGTTTTCGACGAATTATCATTATTCCAATTGCAAAAATGCATCAGCAAAGGCAACACAAACAAACACCAAAGCACATAAAAATCATTTAAAATATGCAATACTGTAACAAAGGAAAATAAAGAATGACAAAATTGATAATGGGGATGAATATAATGCAATCATTTAGAACGACACTAACAGCAGATAATGAATACGATGCTGATATTGAATAGATAGATGAAACAAAAGACGGAATATGATGCTATACTGCTAATACAATGAAGTTAGTGACAATATGTTCGTAAGTGCTAAATCTAATAATAATGGTATGATGATGATGATTAGGATGATGATAAGAATAGCAACAAAATAACAATGTAATAACAGTATCAATAATAATGGTAATAAATAATACCACTACTGCTTGTGATGATAATGATAAGGATGATATTAGCTGAGGTAGTAGTGCTAGTAATTTTAGTAGGAGTATGGACAATGTTAATGATAATGATAATAACAATAGTTATAATAATGATGACAGATATAATAACAATAGTAATAATAATGATGTCAATGATAATAATGATGATGGTAATAATGATGATGAAAATAATAATAATGATAATCTGTAATAACAATGATAGTAATGATGAAAATAAAAATCACAATAATGATAATGATGATAATGATAATGTGTGATAATAATGTTCACAAAACTATTACTACTAACGGTGATAGTAATGAAGATAATATCAATAATAATGTTGATAATGATGATAATGATAACATTAATGACAATGATGATAATAATAATGATAATGATTATAATAGTAAGAGTAACAATCAGAATAACAAGGCTAATGATGGTAACAATCATGTTGATGCTGGTGATGAGCATCAACAATAATATAATAATAATAATTATAATGATAATGATAATAACAAAAAGAATTATTATAACAGCAACGAAAATTACTATCAGAAAATAATGATAAAAATGTAGTAGTACCTATTTACCAACAAAAAATAGAAAAAAAACAATATGACCAATCATGATACTTATCATTATGATATTATGATAACCATGATAACAATGATACTGATATAAAAAAAACGATCAGTAGTAGTAACAATGACAACAATACCAAGAATAATAACAATATCAAATATGATAACAATGATGATAATGGTAACAGAAATAATGATGATAATGACGATACCAATAATGACAACACAAATAATAACAATACAGCAATAAACAAAGAGATAGCGGTGAACGTGATGATATTAATAGTATTAGTATCGCTATGATAAAATAAATATTTTATCAACAATAATGGTGACAGTGATGACACTACAAAGCATTTCAATATCAGTATTTATAACAGCTTTAAGGATAAAAAGGGTAAACATTATGATGCTGATGATAATGAGGATAATAATAATAATGTTTATGATAACAATACTGATGATGATGGTAATAGTAATAATAATGGTACTGATAACTATAGTAATGATGACGATGATGATAACAATAATGGCCGTAATAATCTTGCTCCTAATGATTATCGTGATAGTATTGGTAATAAAAAAGATAATAATCAGATGATTTTAATCAAACAAAAATAATTATCATAATAATGATAATGATGAAAATAATGACAACAATAACAGTAATGATGATAATGATAATCAAAATAATAATGATAATAACAATAATAGTATCATTGTTGGTAACAGTGATAACAATAATAGTGATAACGATCATGATATTAAGAATATTAATTCTAATAATGCAAATAACAATGACAATGCTAATAATGACTAATAATACTGATAATGATAATGATGACAGTAATGATAATGATGATAGTCATATAAAAGATGATTATGATAATTATATTATAATGATAAGAATGACAAAAATCATGACGTAATTATAACTATAATGAAGATGGTAATAACAACAACAAATATAATATGAGTGACACCAATACCAATATACTACTAATAAAGAGGATACTAATAACAGTGATATGAAAAGATAATACTATAAGAGAAAGAGAAAGAGAGAAAAAGAGAGAGAGAGAGAGAGAGAGAGAGAGAGAGAGAGAGAGAGAGAGAGAGAGAGAGAGAGAGAGAGAGAGAGAGAGAGAGAGCGATCGTTATTTCGTATCTTACCGACTTCCGGTCAGATTGAAGGATCTCCGGACCTAAAATGACCGCATAGGCCTATTGCAAGACCGCGACCATCAGCCTCACATCCCAACCTCTCCTGGTGGGCTTGATTCGACAGTTCCCTTCCTGTATCGACTTATCCTCTTCCCCCCCCCCCCGCATCCTCTTGATAGGAGGAGAGGGCAAGAGGGAGGGTGAAGGATATGGCGACAGGCGTATCCTTTTGATAAGCTAATGACGAAGGGAAGAGAGGGGAGAGGGGGAGGAATTGATCCAGTGGGAGTAAGGGAAAGAAGTTGAGCATGTTTGTGTCGTGTGGCTTGATTTAGCTTGGTTTGGGGAGACTTGTGGTGAATCGCCTTGGTTGCTTTTTTCTAGACTGTCTTTTTTGGTATTGACTTATGTAGAATGATCCGGTTTAAATTGGACTGAATCTGGTGCATTTTGCATGGAGTCTGATCTGATTTGACTCGACTCGCAGGCTGAATATTTGGTCATTTAACTTATAAACTTGTTGTCCTTCGTGGCAGCACACACCTGCTCGTCCATCCGAACTCGTCTTGTTGTGGACACATCGAAGACCAATCGACACATGTCTTACACCCCGAAAACTCTGGCAGCGACACCTGCACGACAGCATGACAGCCACATATTTGTTTTACGACCCCGCCACGCGCAGCGACTGACGACAACACCTGAGCTGAGGCAGAGCGAACAACGACAAGTCGGGACTTTGACAACGTCTTGGCCGCGCGGCAGAAGAGGCTCGTGTCTGGGCGCGGAAGAGGAAAAACCAGCGGGTAAGAGGAGAGAAAATGAGAGGTGGAAGAAGAAAAACTGGAAAGGAGAGTTCAAGGGGACGAAAACAACACCCAAGCATGTACTGAATCGCAAATACATTAACATAGAGACTAAAGGCGCAAACGCGTGTAGACGCCAGATCGTCTCAGAGTAAGACGCACAGCCGCCTCCAGGTAGGAGTGGCGCGCCACCGGCTTCAACAGATACGAGGGAGAGAGACACGACGATAGCTGTCCAACCGAAGGAGAACGAAGAAGACATAACGACACCAGAAGAACAATTCCTCACTAAAAGGTTCGGCTTCAAGGCTGGACGGGCTTTTAAGCCGAGCTGACATTTCCACCAAAAAACTCTAATGACAATTAATTGACAGACCCGATATATCACTGAAAGCCTGGAGTCGTTAAGGGCGATCCGGCCTTACCCTAGCACCGGGCTTTAGCCCGAAAGGCCCCTGCGGTGGGGGTAAGGCTATAAAGTTACATACTATCAGCTAATTATAATGAAAACTACATTAATAATGATACCGTGACGACAGACCGGGCCCTCGACGACTCCGACGACATAGAAAGTGCATTTGGATATCTCCGCCCCAGCGGGACGTATGCCACACTCGCAGGTCTTCCGCGTCGCCGTCAGGCTGGCTCGGGTCCTCCTCCAGGGTGGCTCGACCTTCGGCGACGCGCTCCGCCAAGCTTCCCCCGCCATTGCTTTCACATTTTTGAAACTGAACTGAGTCTTTGACTTCTGGGTCCTGTGGATGACGCACGATCCGGGCTTCTTGTATGGCTTTTCTACGTGAATGTGTTCGCGCACCCATGTATGTGTGCGATACGCCCATCTCGCCCCGAGTGCAGGACATCGTGGTGGGGAGCAAAAAGAACGCCTATCACTCACTTGTCTCTGTCCGCCTGTTTGATATCATAATTAGGTCGGCGTTTATCGTCATTCGCCCGTCACCGGCCAAGACGTCAATGTGAGGTCCACCAACCCCGCCCACCCCGCCCACCCCGCCCGCATCCCCCTTCCCCCTCCCCATGCA
>BOPN01001015.1:220444-222944 GCA_017312705.2 Penaeus japonicus
TTCTTCTCTCTCTCTCTCTCTCTCTCTCTCTCTCTCTCTCTCTCTCTCTCTCTCTCTCTCTCTCTCTCTCTCTCTCTCTCTCTCCCTCTCTCTCTTTCTTTCTCTGTGTGAGTATCTCTCTGCCCTTTTCTTCTCCTTCCCTCAAGTGTGAATCGATGAAGGCTAAGCCGCTAATGCAAAGCAATAGCGAAAACCTATTACGTATGTGGAGAGGCGCGTGGGCGTCTGCATTTGCCGTTGTATGTGAGACAGCATTGGGAAAAAAAATCGTCGACCCAATGCAGCCAATAATTCATCTCCCTAATTACCACATTAAGGGCGCTAATCAGGCCTTTGTCTGCTGGGCTACCGAGCTTACCCCCCTTTGCCGGCCCCAGCGATGGAGGTTATGGGGATGGAATCCACTCCCTCTCCTAGGCCAAGGCAGCTAGCAAAGATTGGGTTAAATTATCTATCAAGTTTTAACGATAACTGAAAACCAATTAAAGATCGTAAGAAAAGGAGAGAGACGGGTGAGGAGGGGAGGAGGGAAGGAGGAGAGGGGGGGAGGGGGAGAGGGGACGAGTTGAGTGGTTAAGTTCTAACTTTGGTTGGTTCGGTTATTGCTTTGTTTAACATGGGAGAAATGGTGCTACTTTCTTCCACTTCGTTTCAGAATGTTTAAGGCGCCCAACCCCCCTCGTCCCATCGGCCGCCACGCGTTGGACACCAGCAAAGGGCTCGAAGCAATAAGGTAAAGGGACGAAGACATATGACATGACTCTGTGCCCGGACCGAAGCTGCCCCCCGCTGTATCGCTTGATTGCCAAATAGATTGATTTTTATATGAACAAGTAATCGAAACAATTAAAAGAATGAGAGGTGTACTGATGAGGAGGAGAGGCTCTGCTGGCGAGGAGCCCCACAGCCGCGCTTTTGAGACACCAGAGGACACGAAGCGGCGTCAACAGGAGGGCCGAGGCACAAGGAGGAGGAGGGAAGGCGAAGGAGAAGGGAGAATGCAAGCGGAAGAAAACTCAGAAAGAATAGAGGAGGAGAAGGAATGAGGGAGAGAGGAAGCAAGCAGAAGACTCAGGAAAGGCGAATGGGAGGGAGAGAGGACTTAGAATGACGGTCTTGATAGGAGGGAAAGAAGGAGAAAGGAGAGTGAATGAAAAGGCGAGAAAGCAAGTGGAAGAAGAATTCAATGAACGAGGTCATGGGATGGAAAAGAAGAGTAGAGCGATAACGGGGCGGAAGCAAGTGGAAAAGAATGAGGACAATTGAAAAAAAAGAGGAGAGGGGGGAAGAAGAAATGAGAGGGAGAGGAAGCAAGGGGAATAAAAAATAAAAGGAATGAAGTCATGGAAGGGAAATGAGGAGATGAGCGATAAGGGGAAGGAAGCAAGTGGGAAAAGGTACGCAAAGAATGAGAATAAGGGAAGAAAAGAAGGAGAGGGGAGGTGCGAAAAATAGAGGGAGAGGACGCAAGCGGATGAAGGGACAGAATGGGGAAGTGGGGGAAGGGAAGGTAAAGGAGAAGAAACAAACGGAAAAAGGAACAGAGGGAATGAGGACAAGGGAAGCGAAAAATTAAAGAGAGGAGGGGAGAATGGGAAGGGGGCGAAGTGGGCGGAAGAAGAGACGGAATAAATGAAGGTGAGGGGAGAAAAGGAAGGAGAGGAGAAGGAAGTAAGCAGAAGAAGGGGAGGGAAGGAAGGAGAGAGGAAGGAAGTAAGCAGAAGAAGGGGAGGGAAGGAAGGAGAGAGGAAGGAAGTAAGCAGAAGAAGGGGAGGGAAGGAAGGAGAGGGGAAGGAGGTAAGCAGAAGAAGGGGAGGGTGAAGGTGAGATATAGTGAGGGAGGGGTAGGAAAGAAGGACACAAACGGGGAGAGAAGGCAAGGAAGAAAGAAGCCGGTTAGAGGAACTAACGAAACATAGGGGAAGGAAACGGAAAAACAAAATGAAATAAAAACGGCCGGTGGAAAAATAAGGAATACGGCAAGGGTAAGACAGAAAGGGGTGAGTTAGTGGGAGAGGGGAAGGAAGTAAGATTTGGAAAGAGGAGGGTGAAACGAGAGCAAGTGAGAGAGCGAGAGCGAGAGAGAGAGAGAGAGAGAGAGAGAGAGAGAGAGAGAGAGAGAGAGAGAGAGAGAGAGAGAGAGAGAGAGAGAGAGAGAGAGAGAGAGAGAGAGAGAGAGAGAGAGAGAGAGAGAGAGAGAGAGAGAGATGGATAGCGAGAGTGTGAGCCAGAAGGAGAGCCAGAAGGGAGGAGCAGGGTGACGGGCGGCGGGGAGGGGAGGGGGCGAGGGAGGGGGGGGGGTGCGAGAGGGTGCCCGCAGCGCTTAACAAATTGGCTTAGCGAAGGCCAGCTCCTCGTTTTGGGCTTCCTCGCGCGGCGGCGGCGGCGGCGGCGGCGGCGGCGGCGGCGGCGGCGGCGGCGGCGGCGGTGGCGGTGGCGGACCTCTCCCGGGAAACGCTCTTCTTACCTCGCCCTTTCTTCTTTTTCTTTTTTCTTTTTT
>BOPN01001015.1:227944-242944 GCA_017312705.2 Penaeus japonicus
TCTTTGTGGTTTGATCTAATACTCATGTATTTATGTTTGTTTATTTGCCGGACTTGCACAGACACATGTGCAAGTACTGCAAGCCAAGTGGGAGATACGCCTGCAAGATGGCTCGAAAATGTCTGCGCTTTCCAGGTTAGACTTCTTGAAGCATCCCAATTCCATCGCTGGCAACGACTTTATCAACCATCACATCAGCTGTATTCCGTCATCTTAAACATCTACGACCAAACTAAAATATCGAATCAGCTTACCAAGGGAAGTCATAAACATAAGTTTGGTGTAAGCTGTAATATTGGGAAAGCACAATGCTCCCAAAACGTTAATGTTACAATTTCTAGCAAAGTAGACCTTGCCCTATTTCCGAAATGTTGTGCAGATCTTATCGCACACAATCTCATATCCGAATGTTATTTCCAACATCGTCTGAAACAAAACAAGGCGAAGATAATTGTTGGATAAGGTATCGAGTTAGAATTGATTCTGTTCCAAAAGGAAGATCGGAATCTATAAATGAAGGGTCTTATTCTACCTACGGAAGTGTTTATTGTCGCTGAAGGTCTGTCCATCTATTTTGATTCGGGGGTTAATGCCATAGCCATTTGGAATTCGATATCATTTTAATGGCTTACACAGGTCTTTAGGGTAAATATATCGCGTTTAAATTGCATATTCGCATATTACATGAGTTGTCTCATGAGCGCGCAGTCCCCCTTGATTATTGTTCTTGGGGCCCATTTGTTTTGTCCCTTTTCCTCCGCATCACACAAGACACCGGATGTGTACAACAATCTACGCAGGTGTTGGATTTGCTGACACTCAACACCCATACCTTTGCAACATGTCATTTGATCACGTAAGGTGTCATAACGGGAGCCGTTAAGGAGCGCAAAATCGCACACTTGGCACCCCCGCCACGGGATATGGCAACGCGGCTTCTCATGTCCCTCACATTTGCCAGGATGTGCAGTGGCTGTTACCAACACGAACAATTTCTCTCCCTCTGGCAGAGCTTAGATTAAAGAACCTTGAAGGACACTCTATACGAGAAATATTTTACGAGATTTGCAACTGGGGGATTTTTTTGCTTCCACAAATTGGGAGGTTTTAATGCAACGAAAAATGAGATTGAAATTCTTTTTTATGAGGTGGGTTGAGGGTCCTTTCCATCGCACTGTCACGCCTCGTCGTTGAAGGTCGGAGGCGCGTCCGGGGCCAATCGCAGCCGAAACTCAGCGAATCGTTGACCGCAGCGCCAGACTCAGCGCCAATAAAGAAGCAGAGAGATGAAGGCAGCCCGAAGTATGTGCAACAAATGAATAGCTCAAACACACACGCACGCACCTACAAGCATTGCTTTCTCATTGCCTTCCCTCCCGCACCCCCTTATCGCCGTCACGTTCAGCGAGTAATCTCACAAATAACAACACATCACACGTGTTATTTCCGCAGAAAATGCGAGTCTGCGGTGAACAAGACGCTCTCATTTTCGCTTTACTGCCTTGTACGTCCGCGTGTTTTGAGCGGAAGGGCAGAGAAAAAATATCCCTGCGTTTGTTTACTTACAAGAAGCCATAAAGATAGAATGAGACCAAGATTATATAAGAAAGAAAACGAAGAAAGATTCATTCAAGAGAAAAATCCGCTCCTGTGGATTTAGACGGATGGGCGGGGGGTGGGGGGTGGGGGGGGGGGAGAAGAAGGGCTTGTGGTTAAAAATATTGCTGGAGGGGGAGGGGGGAGGGGGGGCCTGTTCTGACGCAAGAGTGGCGATCTGCCGCGTCGAGTTTGAGAAATATACGAGACAGCAGAAGTGCAGGTTTGGCAGACGGCAGACCGTAGACTGTCTCGAAAGGTAATCATACCGCGGACCGAAGGTGTCTGTCCCATCGATCACTTTTTGTTAGTTTACGACACCAGATTCGATCCTTCTTAATATTACATCTTATATTTATGTTGATTTGGGATGAGTGGATAGAGAGGAAGAGGAAGGGCAGGTGGGGGGGGAGGGGGTGATGACGATGATGGCTATTACAGGAAGTTGCTTGCGAAGACAAAGACAAAGCCGTAATTGCAAGCTGAATTCAACCATTTTCCGTGATTTTTGTATATCCATCTATTCATTTATTCCGTGTTTTAGCAAGGTTTCACCATAGACAACTTTATCTTGATTAACTACACACCAGGAAATTATTATGATTTTCCGTAGGAAATTAACAGCAAAATTTCAGCATAACTCCCCAAGCCAAGCAAGTCATGCATTAATTAGATATACAAGAAATAAAAAAGACACTATGCTAAATTCACCATACTTCACCAAACAAAACAGAGAAGCAGAAGAAGAAGAAGGAGAAGCAGAAGAATTAAAAGAAGAATGAGAAAAAGAAACATAAAAGAATGGGTCGGTTACGCTATGCTAGTGAACGCAACGAAGCGACGGACTGGAGAACGCAACCATGCAGTCGTGAACACACACTAAGTACATGAGCAACACGCGCAACCGCTTCATTTAACCACTTCCTGAGCGTGAAATGAGAGAGAGAGAGGGGGGGAGAGAGAGAGAGATAGGAAGAGAGAGAGAGAATGAGAGAGAGAGAGAGAGAGAGAGAGAGAGAGAGAGAGAGAGAATGAGAGAGAGAGAGAGAGAGAGAGAGAGAGAGAGAGAGAGAGAGAGAGAGAGAGAGAGAGAGAGAGAGAGAGAGAGAGAGAGAGAGAGAGAGAGAGAGAGAGAGAGAGAGAGAGAGAGAGAGAGAGAGAGAGAGAGAGCGAGAGAGAGAGAGAAAAAAAGAAAGAGAGAGAGAGAGAGAGAGAGAGAGAGAGAGAGAGAGAGAGAGAGAGAGAGAGAGAGAGAGAGAGAGAGAGAGAAGAAGAAAGAAATAAAGAGAGAGAGAGAGAGAGAGAGAGAGAGAGAGAGAGAGAAAGGGAGAGAGAGAGAGAGAGAGAGAGAGAGAGAGAGAGAGAGAGAGAGAGAGAGAGAGAGAGAGAGAGAGAGAGAGAGAGAGAGAGAGAGAGAGAGAGAGAGAGAGAGAGAGAGAGAGAGAGAGAGAGAGAGAGAGAGAGAGAGAGAGAGAGAGAGAGAGAGAGAGAGAGGGAGAGAGAGAGAGAGAGAGAGAGAGAGAGAGAGAGAGAGAGAGAGAGAGAGAGAGAGAGAGAGAGAGAGAGAGAGAGAGAGAGAGAGAGAGAGAGAGAGAGAGAGAGAGAGAGAGAGAGAGAGAGAGAGAGGGGGAGAGAGAGAGGGAGAGAGAGAGAGAGAGAGAGAGAGAGAGAGAGAGAGAGAGAGAGAGAGAGAGAGAGAGAGAGAGAGAGAGAGAGAGAGAGAAAGAAAGTGAGAGAGAGAGAGAGAGAGAGAGAGAGAGAGAGAGAGAGAGAGAGAGAGAGAGAGAGAGAGAGAGAGAGAGAGAGAGAGAGAGAGAGAGAGAGAGAGAGAGAGAGAGAGAGAGAGAGAGAGAGAGAGAGAGAGAGAGAGAGAGAGAGAGAGAGAGAGAGAGAGAGAGAGAGAGAGAGATAGAGAAAGAGAGAGAGAGAGAGAGAGAGAGAGAGAGAGAGAGAGAGAGAGAGAGAGAGAGAGAGAGAGAGAGAGAGAGAGAGAGAGAGAGAGAGAGAGAGAGAGAGAGAGAGAGAGAGAGAGAGAGAGAGAGAGAGAGAGAGAAGAAAGAAAGAAAAGGAGAGAGAGAGACGAAAGAAAGAAAGAAAAGGAGAGAGAGAGAAAAAAGACGGAGAAGAAAGAAAGAAAGAAAGAAAGAAAGGGAGAGAGAGAGAGAGAGAAGAAATAAATAAAGAAAGAAAGAAAGGGAGAGAGAAAAGAGAAAGAAAGAGAGAGGGGGGGAGATAGAGAGAGAGAGACCGAGAGCGAGAGAACAGAGAGAGAGAGAGAGAGAGAGAGAGAGAGAGAGAGAGAGAGAGAGAGAAACAGAGAGCGATAAAAAAAGAGAGTGGGAGCAGTTACACGCACACGCATACACAGGAAGAGAGGAAGAAAGACAAACAGACAGACAGACAGAGACAGAACAACAGATAGACATGGATCTCCAAAACATCAGAAGTAAAACGTCACTCAATTAGGCTCGTCGAAATCACAGGTCCAGATAGACAGTCCCGAAGCCAATCCAATTTCTCATAAATCTTGGAAAAATAAGAAAGCGAATGGTATTACACACATTTCCAAGCTTTATCCCATGTTTACTTCCAAATAACTTGGATTACAAGAGCCTCTACTTACGTAACCGCCTTTCTCCTCATTTCCCTCCTTCCTTCTTCACTCTTCTTCTTTCCACCTCCTCTTTTCTTCCTTCCTCTTCATGTCCTCCTTTTTTCCTTCTTCCTCTCTCCTCCACCTGTCTCTTATTCCTCCTCCCCCCCCCCCCCATCTTCCCTTCCTTCTTTTACCACTAGCTTTCCCTTTCGTCCTTCCTTCCTTCTTACTCACCCCATCCCTTCTTCCCTCCTCTTTCCTCCCTAATTCGTCATACCTTCTCCCTTCTCCTCCTCTTTCCCCTCCTTCCTCCCATCCCCCTTCCCCCAACGGGTCTCTCCTCCACCTCCTTCCATTCCTTCCTCCCAACTATCCTTCTCCCATCACCCTCCTCCTTCTTTTTCCCCTCCCCCTCCTCCTCCACCTCCTCCTCCTCCTCTTCTTCTTCTTCTTCTTCTTCCTCCTCCTCCTCCTCCTCCTCCTCCTCCTCCTCCTCCTCCTCCTCCTCCTCCTCCTCCTCCTCCTCCTCCTCCTCCTCCTCCTCCTCCTCCTCCTCCTCCTCACCCTCTTCCTTCCCGCAGCAACAGCATGATTGCTGTTATCGAGCGCTAACTCGCCCTGTGTTTATATACTCGACTTAATCGGCGGCGCTCGTCTTTAGCGAGGCCGAGGGAGGGAGCCAGGGAGGGAGTGAGGGAGGGAGCCAGGGAGGGAGTGAGGGAGGGAGCCAGGGAGGGAGTGAGGGAGGGAGCCAGGGAGGGAGTGAGGGAGGGAGTGAGGGAGGGAGCGAGGGAGGGGGCGCCCCGCCCATCTATCTTTAAGCCCTCTTTTCATCAGCTAATTTGGCCTTATCTTTGCTCCGACAGAAACGACGGTTATTTATGGCGGAGTCCACCGAGCTTGTTCGTTATGATTTGATATAACTCTTTACTTGTCTGTCTTTAGCTACTTACACATATGCAGTATGTGTTATTGTATATATATATATATATATATATATATATATATATATATATATATATATATATATATATATATATATATAACTACTATGAATGCATTCTTCGGTGTCTGTAATTTGATTGTTATGAATTAATTAAGTCACTGGCTTATTGCATTAGACTGTATCTGTAATTAAGTCCCTTCCATGTTGTTATTCAGAATTTTTTAAATTCTTATAAACAAGCTATGAAATCATACGAGTTCTCATGATATCTAATTAATTTCCAAGATTTTATGTCAATTCAGACAAAACATCAGAGGGAAAATACTCGAAAAAAAAACATCAGATGATTATTCATAAGTTTATTGAGAAATGATCATATACACCATGAATTGAAGGTACTAACTTTGGCTTCTATTAAACAGTATATCAGCGAAACATGATGTTAAATAAGCTATGTACAATAACGATTGTAAATATAAACAATGAGATAAAATGTATAATCTATTTTGTCAAGGCAACACCACTGGACGGACAACTAACATTACTGACAAGAGTTTTGTAAATAAATTTCATTCACTACCATTCACTCCACTGAGGCACATCTTAAAATCTCCTGAGACCACGTTCGCGGCTTTGGTGTGGGAATACATCCGCGTGCGCGTTGGGCGAACGCTTGTCCACTGAGCGTCGTTCGTATATAGTTGCATCCACTTGAATCCAGATCATCCTTGCGTCCTTGCTATCACCGTCTGCTTCCTTGAGCCGCAACCACCTTCAGTCGACAGCTTGTAAGGTGCAACATGCGCCGTCGTTTTTCGTTGCTGTCAAAAGGCATTATTTTTCCTTTTGTCTCTTACTTTCAACGGTTCTCTGATCGGAATCCACTTGAAGTATTTGGATTTCTAAAAGGAATGTTAAACAGGTACTGTCGCCGTCATCACTTCTCCGGATGATTGGCTCAGCACATCGCCATTTCTCCGGCGAATGCGAATCACTGTCATCAACGAAGCGGCTTGCATTAATCGCATACAGACACATACACACGCACGCGCACCTGGCGTAGCAGCTGTGCCTCGGCTGCCGCGGGGAGCGCTGGCCTCGCTCGGCGGCAGCTTTGCTTCAGCGCCGCGGAGCCGAGCGGGGAGCCGAGCGGGGAGCCGAGCGGGGGAGCCGGGGCAGCGCCCTTGATCCTCGCTCACTGCAAGCGAGTCACTGATCCTTCACTGCCAGGGAAGGACGGAGGAGGGGATCCTGCGTCCCCTCGGAGCTCAGCTGATCCTGATCATGCAGTGATCTCGCTGGCCTTCCTCATGAGCTCCAGCTTGACCTCCTGGTCGCGGGCCTTGAGCCGCAGGTCCTGCAGGGAGGCGTGGCGGCGCTCGGCGTCGTCCCGCCGCAGGGAGAGGGGCGCCAGGGCGGGAGCCGCCAGGCCTTGGGGTCCGGAGATGGGGGGGGAGTAGGGCAGGGGCGGGGGGGCGAGGCCGGAGGAGATGGAAGAGGCGGTAGGCGGCTGCAGGCCGGCGAGGGCCGGCAGGTAGGGCTGCAGGCTGCTCAGGTAGGGCGCCGCCTCCAGTTTGGAACGCTGGGAGAGCTGGGCCAGCACGGAGGTGAAGGAGGGCGTGTAGGGCAGGAGGTGCGGGGCCAGTGCGGGCGGCCTGTACTGCAGGTCGCGCAGGGCGGCGAGGGAAGGGTGCATGTACGGGGAGCCGGGCAGCAGCGCCTGGGGAGCGGCAGCGGCGGCAGCGGCGGCCACGGCGTTAGCGGAGGCGACGGAGGTGGGCGGCAAGTAGGACGAGGGCGGCACGCGGGCGCCGTGGAACATGGAGGTAGGGTCCAGGTGCTTGGGTGAGGGCGGGTAGCCCAGGCCGGCGAAGGGGCTGGAGATGGTGGGCGGCAGCGCGGGCGTCTGCAGGGGCAGGGGCGCCGAGGGCGGGAAGGCGCCGTAGGGGTGCGTCGAGGGTCCCACCTTCTCCTGCTTCCTCCACTTGGCGCGCCGGTTCTGGAACCACACCTGCGCAAACAAACAAACAAACAGACGTCAGTAATTGTGACTTTTTGAACGGCAGAATCAGTGTTGCAGACATAGATTAGAGTGGGTGTCATAAATCAATTATATCGTGGTTAATGTTCCTTAATTTACCCCGCCGGGTTCTGCGCCGGTTCAGGACCAATAACAACACATGATTTATTAAAGCTTATCATGACAGCCTCTCCAAGGCCGACCTTGGGGCTGGAGGCTCACTTGGCGGAGGAATCGCTCTTTGCGGCGAATTAAAAGGGCCAGGGCGGGACGCGAAGGATAACATTATACCTGCCTAACTATTCATTAATCTATCTTTCGATCGATTATATCTACGGCGTATGCATAAACTAGCAAGTGTTAGGGTCTCTTTCCCACCCCCCCTTCCCTCCTCCCCCCAACCGCATCCCCCCCTTCTCTGCGTGATTCTCAATCGTCTCTCAACTCGCGTAGACAACCGCTGCTATGAGTTACTAGTATTATTACCGCTATATCAGGAGAAAATTTAATTTCCTATGACAGCTTAATTCCTTTCTACTTTATTTGTGTGAGTGATGGTAAGGAGAGGGAGAGGGCAATAGGAGGGGGTGGGGCAGTATGAGGGGGAGGGCTGTAGGAGGGGGTAGCAGTAACTCCTTAGGAGTGTCTTTTACACAAGCGTTTGTTCTAAATTCGGTTTCTCACATGCAGTCTCTCTCTCTCTCTCTCTCTCTCTCTCTCTCTCTCTCTCTCTCTCTCTCTCTCTCTCTCTCTCTCTCTCTCTCGTTATACTTCTCAACATCTTTGTCCGTCCATTTCTCCTCTACGGCAAAGTAAGCAATAGGGAAAACATGAAGTAAACAAATGAAAGAAAGTGTGCGCAGGCGACATAAGTGGAGCATTTTCGCTGAACTGAAACATTTCCCGCCAGTCGTATTTATAGGCCAAAAACACCGCCTTAATTGAACAAGAGCCACATATCATAACAGGGGTAATTAAACGGGGTAATTATCTGCCCATTCCTCCTCGGAGCTGTCATTATCGGTCAGGAAAAAAAGAAGAAAAAAGAGGATGAATTTGATAACGTGCAGCTGTTGACGGCCACTGGGCGAATGGAGGGATTAGGGGGGGGGGGGAGAAAAGGATGATAGATAGAAAGAGAGAGAGAGAGAGAGAGAGAGAGAGAGAGAGAGAGAGAGAGAGAGAGAGAGAGAGTGAGTGAGTGAGTGAAACAAAGAGAAAGAGAAAGAGAGAGAGACACAGAGAGAGAGAGAGAAAAGAGAAAGAAAAAGAGAAAGAGAGAGAGAGAGAGAAAGAGAAAGAATAAGAGAAAGAGAGAGAGAGAGAGAGAGAGAGAGAAAGCAGCTTTAAAGAGGTGTGTGTATGATCTTCACCTCATGTCGCCTTTGTGCTAAGTGACTCCCTCGCTCTGTAATTTCGCGATCGTAATGGGTTAAATTGGCGCGTCCCTCTTTTCTTTCCGCTAATCCTTTCCTCTCTCCCTCCCTCCTCCCCCTCCTCCTCCTCCTCCTCCTCTCCCCTTCCCTATGTCCCCGTGCGTCAAGAAAGTCCAATATAAACCCTCCCGGTCCCAATTACATGTAATCCATTAACTTGAGTTCTGGCCAATTTGGTCTTTCCGGCGGCCAATTTCATCGTCCACGAGGAGGACGCGATGGCGACCCCGTTACAGCGACCGGCGGCGGAGGAGCAGCGGCGCAAGTGTTCGGCGAAACGGACGCGCAAATTCGGCAAACAGCTGCGTTTCGGTTTGTTGTGGGCGCGCCGTAACATCTTCACTCAGGGAAGGTGCATGCGAAGCTGATGGGGGAAGTGCGGTAGACGGCGGTAGGGGCGGCCGTCAGGAAGCTCCTCGTAGGCGGCGAGAGCCAGCCCGGTGGGCGTGGGCGGAGATCGCGATAATCTTTCATCGGTATTCCCGAGCCGTGAATGGACCTTGTGGAACAGTTGGCACGTTTTTATAGTCGCGGGCGTGAGAATCGGAGGAGGTGGTGTGGGGCGAGCAGGAGTGGGAGGGAAGGGGGAGCTTCACCTTTGCGCCCCTGCCTCTCCCCCTCCCCCTCCCCTCGCCCTCCGCCTCTTTCTCACACACAAGACAAAAAGTCCCGAGCCTTCACGAGGCGGTGGGACGGGCGCTTGACAAACCCCTAATGGCACACCCAGAGCGTGAAATACCCACGGACGTCGCGGCTAAAGAGGATATTTAGCGAAGGGACGACGACGGCGAAAGGCGGCGATGATGATGATGATGATAAAGATTAATTGCCTTTCATCGGAAGCGGGAAATTACGGCGACTTGGACCGACGCGACCGGACTGTGATAAGGTCAATTCCCTCCCTTGAAAACTTTCGCTGGTCGATGCGATGTGTCAACGGGCGTGTTGACACATCGACTAATTGCTCGTTTATTAATGTCATATCTGCACTTGGAGACCAAATAGTCCTCAAAAGTTCACCTCTTACTTTTGACCTTTCGTTGTTGAGGAAAAAACGCCAGTTATATTGCGCAAAGACAAAAAAAAAAAAAAAAAAAAAAAGTATAATAGCATCAGGAAGACGAAATGTAAGAATCATGCTAAGAAAAACGAAAGGTGAAGGAGAAGAATGGAAGGTATCGCAGCATGATAATAATATCACTGATGGCGATGACGATGATTTTGAAAATATTGATAAGCATAAGAATCGTAACAATAATAAGCATAGCATAATCAGCACAATTACCATGAAAATAAAACGAAAAAAGGAATGCTATTAAATGTTCCGATTTAGTTCGCCTTAATTACCCTTGGACACGCCATGGCGAAGCAGGCCTCAGGGGCGCCAGAGGAGCTTAATTAATAATAGCGATAATCTTTGCCCCGTTGCTTGATGACAGGTCACGGCCGAGGTGGGGGAAGAGCAGAGAGAGAACGAGGATAAAGGAGGACACAGGGGAAACAGAGAGAGAACACAAAGTCAGATGGAAGAAGGGATCATGGGAATAAAACATGAGAACAACTAAGATTGAAAATAAGGGATAGACAACAAATAGGAAGAACAAAAAGGAGGAGAAATAAGGAACCAAACGTGATAGTAGAAAGAAACAGCAAGAGAATAAAAAGAAGAAAGGGGAGAAAAGGGATAAAAACAAAGGTCATAATCAGTGACAAAGGCGAAATGCGACACCGGAACAGATCTCGTTTTCTTCCTCTTCGAAATTCAAAGTAAGATCTTCTCCCATGACGCGATGTGAGAGAAAAAAAAGGAGAGAGAGAGAGAGAGCGAGAGCGAGAACGAGAGAGAGAGAGCGAGAGAGAGAGAGAGAGAGAGAGAGAGAGAGAGAGCGAGAGCGAGAGCGAGAGAGAGAGAGAGAGAGAGAGAAAGAGAGAGCGAGGGATAGAGCGAGAGAGAGAGCGAGAGATAGAGAGAGAGAGAGAGAGAGAGTCAGAGAGATCAAAACAAAATAATTACCAAGAAATCCGATGCAACTATGATAAGATTCTAAGAAAAGGCAACTTGAACTTCCCAGAGATCCTGATCGGGTGAAGGAGAAGCGGAAATCCTGGCAATCCGTCACCGAACGAGACCCAATCGAGCGTCTTGCGAAGGTGAATAGAGAGATGGAAGATAACACGCATAATGAAGGGCTTCTGGCACAGGCGAAAATTATACGGGATTGTACTTTATGGGTTAAATGGCGGTGTTCATGAGGCGGTGAGAGGGAGACAGACAGACAGAGAGAGAGAGAGAGAGAGAGAGAGAGAGAGAGAGAGAGAGAGAGAGAGAGAGAGAGAGAGAGAGAGAGAGAGAGAGAGAGAGAGAGAAAGAGACCGAAATGAACCGAATGAACACTCCGCCATGGCTATCCAATTGAATCCTTTGAGTCGATCACCGTGTAAAAGATACGTTCTGCTTGGCTTATGTGTTAAAAGTGGATTGAATGAAATTGCAGGATTGGAATCATGCATGAACGTTTCTTTTATTGTTATTATTTAAATTGCTATCTTTGAACTAACTGGCCTAAAATGAGCTTCGCGTTTGATTCGAGCGGTTGCTGGCGAGAGAGAATGATTCTGTAGGAATCAAAGGCAAAAGGGAGAAAATCATTCGAATTCTCAAAATCATTCGTCTTCTTAATCTGTTTGCGTTTTCTCGGACGAATTTGCGATTTGATTTCGCTCGATTAGCACTCTAAAAAATTCTCGTAAAAAAAAAAAAATATATATATATATGATTTTCCCCTTTTTATCATTATGTGGTAATGATCCGTCAAAGCTATCAATGTGGTTGAAAAGGAAATTAATGTGACTCATATATCCACAAGAAGAAGGTTCCGCGAACCCATAAAGATAGGAAATAGATGAAAACAAATCGTATCCCCTTCGCTATTCTCGGCCAATATCGCCAAATCTCGCCGATCGCGGGACGTCAGCAGCGCTTTTCGTCATTCTCTTCTGAATAATTCCTTTTTCTTCTTCATTTTATTTTTGTTTAACTTTATCTTACTATATGCAGCATGTAGTGGCTGGCCTTGGAGTATGGATAAGAGCGGCGAGTAATGTTTTCTATTTATATTCTGTTTTTATCTAAAGATAATTTGTATCGATGTAAAGTTCTTAGAAAGTCTTTTGTTTCATATTCTAAAGAAAAATATCTTACATATAAATAATCTATCGATGTGATGATAATTGTAGTCCAGTAATGCTATTAGTTATAAAACTGATAATAATGATACAATGAAAATTATATTAATAAAAATAATAGTAATAATGATAATGATAATAATGATAATAATAAAATGATGATGATAATAATAAAGATATCAAAATAATAACGATAATAACAACAATAATGATAATAATGAAAATTATGATAACAAGATAGTAATAAAAATAAGGATAATAATGATAGTAACATTAATAACAGTAGTAAATATAATAACAAAAATGATAATGATAATAATAATATTGGTAATGATTATAATGGTAATAATAATGATGATGATGAAAATGATAATGATAGTGGTAATAATGGTAATAATAATAATAATAATGATAATAATAATAATAATAATAATAATAATAATAATAATAATAATAATGATAATAATAACAACAACAATAACAACAATAATAATAAAAAATATAATAATAATAACAATAATAATAATAAAATAATAATAATAATAATAATAACAATAATAATAATAACAATAATAATAATAAAAATGATGATGATAATAATAATAACAATAATAATAGTAATAATGATAGCAGTAGTAACGTTGATAATAATGATCAAAATGTCTACTTCTCCCTCCGTGTTGTGTAGACACAAAGCGCATAACCAAAAAACGAACATTAACCACTTTTTTATATTGATTTATGAGTCGTTGGAAAGTCTAGAATATACAATTTCAAAACCAATGAAACATGAAAAAATAAATGTAAATATTTACCTGAATGCGAGCCTCTGTCAGTCCAATTTTCATTGCCAATTCCTCTCTGTTGAAGATGAAGAAAAAATCTTTAATTATATTTCAAGTCAACCTTCCCTTTCTTGTAAACTCGTTCAAAAGAATTAATGTAAGCATAACTATCTAATTTGCTGATAGCAAATAATCACATTTCACTTAGATCAGAAAAGAAAAAAATATCAAATATAAACACACACGAGAGAAACAGTGAAGCCGATTAAACGGTGTAAACATGTGGACAGTGATGGATTGCTGATCTTTGAGGTAATGTGACTTTTATATTTTTGAAGAGAACGACAGTAGAAAGAAGGAAAGACGAATATTCGGGAGAAGACAAAATATGAGAGAGGAATCAGGAGTGGTATTAAAGGAAAGGAAATTTTGATGCGTTAAGGGGGCGAAAAAGCAAGAATTGGCGCGTGTACCGACCTCGTGAAGACATCCGGGTAATGCGTTCGGGCGAAGACCTTTTCGAGCTCCTCCAGCTGGTACGACGTGAAGGTGGTGCGGTAGCGGCGCTGCTTCCTCTTGGAGGGGCCGCCCGCGTCCACGCCGCCTTCGCTGCTTCCCTCCCCGCCAGCGCCGCCGCCCGTGCTGCCGTTCTCCTCCTCGTCGTCGCAGACTTCGTCGCCGCATTTCCCGACCTCGACCTCGGAGTCTGTGTCTACAACGTCGACCTCAAGCTCCTCCTCGTCCTGGTGGGCGCGCACGGCCTGGGGAGGGCTATGGTGGTGGTGGTGGTGGGCGGCGGGCGCGGCGGCCGAGGGTGGCTGGGCGGACACGTCGCCCTGTCGCTTGAGGCACATGTCAAGAGCCACGGGCGTGGGTGTGGGCGCGGGACACTCCTCCAGGATCCCCATGATAACGAGTCCTGCAAACATCAAGGAAAAAGTTCACCGTCAGAGTCGCCACAGAAGGACAAAGCAACACGCCAAACGCCAGACCTAATCCGTCTCCATAAAGGAGCCTTTTGGAACCATTATTATTTTTTCTATCATCTACAACAGTTATCATTCATTCCAAAGTCTATCCCTCACCTCGAGCAATTATTCACCCGGGTCTGATATTACTCATCATTTCTCATCGCGATCAGAGTGTTACCCAGTTTACTTTTGGGTTTGATATCAGCTCGTATTCATCATCAGGCCGGAGTTGTCATTCATCTCAATCTAATATAATTCAACATGATATAATGAGCTCTTTGCAACGCCATTATTTATCTGCACTACTTACTTCTCCCAGTACCCAACTTGTTATTTCTTCCATATAAGGATTATTCTGCAAATTGCGTCTTTCCTCAGAGGCAATTCATAATTTCCCTAACTATGCCAAGATGCCTCAAGATTTATATCACGAACTATGAAATATGATTCTTGTCTTTTAAACAATGAACCAAGAAATGCTTTTTTGTGAAGAATGTGTATGATTTGACCACAGATATATCACTTTGGTATTGTTAAAGTACATACAGAACGCAAAGATCATATTTGAACAATGATGATATATACTGCGTACATTCCCGATGCGCGATATCACAAACAAACATACCACGTTACAGACATTCTTAGTTGCAGCCGTATTAAATCTAATGTTTACATGCCTCATGCTTACCCGTATACGCTGATATAGAATATAAGGCGTTCACAAACCGATCAGTAACGCACGAATAAGATAAGAATGAATTCTACATATTTACGGCGCCTTAAACTAGCTTTATGAGTTTGTCCTACTTATTGCCGCTGTTTGTCGAACGATCGGCCTCTGCGCGCCGAGTCTCCCGAATCGGAAGAAGCAGGGCGACGTTTGACCTTTGGCGAAGTTGGCACAGAAATTGGATACTGGGAGGTCTTGCCTTCACTCTTCGCTACGACAACACTCTCAGACCAGACGCTATGACATTTGAAATACCAGCAAAGTTCCATAAAATGGATATTCTTTTAAGGACAAATAAATATACATGTGTATATTACAAGATCACCTGTGTTGACAGTTCACGTACCGTTCGCACAAAACACTGATGGAGGTTCACCAACTAATTGAGTATATCCACTTTTGTATATCCGCAAGCGAGCGGCAGACACTGTATAAACACCGTCTTTTCACACCTGTCCAACCTGGATGACAGCGGCGCACTGACTGACTCGAAAGGTGAGGCGTCCAGGTAGATGGTCGCGATGAGGGCGCGGCCATGTTGTGCGCCCCCGCCTCCTGGCCAATCACAGGCAGCGGCCGAATGACGTCACTAACACAACACACGGTGGGTGGAGTCGCTCCGCCCACCGTTTCAGAAACCAAGACGGAGTTTACAGATAGCAATCATTTGAATAATTCTTTCGCTTGAAGATATACACAAAGATAAAACATTCTGCTGGAGATATGGAATGTTA
>BOPN01001015.1:265444-267944 GCA_017312705.2 Penaeus japonicus
TTTTGCTTCCGTTTGTTTCACTCTGTCTCTTTCTGCTCCTTTCTCTCTAGCCTTTTTCTTTTTTCTTTCTTTTTCTTTTTCTTTAACCCGTCCTCCGTCACATTTCGTTTCCAATCGCCTGTTCTCTCCCTCCCTCTTTCGCTTTCTGTTGCTTCTCTTTCTGTTTATGTATCTGTATCTCTATTACTATTTATATTTTCATCTTTCTCTTTATGATGTGCATGTGTATGTGTGTGTGTGTGTGCTTGTGTGTTCTTTTTGTGCATGTATGTGTGCATGTGTGTGTTTCAGGCGTGTGTATGTTTTGAAGATTTGTCACTTTGTGTCTATGCATTTACATGCGTGTTGAATGCGTGCGATATGTGCTTGCGCGCACGTGCCTGTGTATGTATGCGTATACGAAAGGTATTCGCATGTGTGTTATGTGTATGAGTGTGTGCGTGCATGTCTGTGTTGATATCACTTTCGTGTGAGCGCCGAGCGAGGTGGCAAGTCTGGCGGTTCAAGCGAGCGGTGTTCTTGTGTGGCCGCGATCAGTCTTGAGCAGAATTGCGGTTTGTCTGTGTTAGTTATGTGGCTTGTTGAGGTGATCCGGGCTAGCGATGTTATTATGCGGGTTGATGTTTTAGTGATGTTATTATCAGTAGTTGGGGAAGGTTTTTCATAGGTTTTGATCTACCAAATGCACTCTTATCTTTGTTAATTATCCGTCTCTATCATTAGCTTCACTTACTTTATCTTCATTTATGCTTATGGTGGCATATGTTGCTCGTGTATCTTTGCCTATTTAGCAATTTAATCGATATATTTACGTCTATATCAATCCACTATCTAATTATATATTGCTAGTTTTAATTACATTTCGCATCTGTTTATACGGCTTTCCATCCACGTATCTCTATTTTAATCTAATGCGCAGTGTATGTTGTAACTCTTAATTTTCTATATACATATATACATGTACTAATGTATATATATCATGTATGTATGTATGTATGCGTATATATATGTATATATATATACAGTATATATATATTAGTTTTGTCTTACATATTTATTAACTGTGAATGATCAGTTTATATACCCTTACAAGCAATGTAGGTCAGTATACCCTTTTCCACTAAAAACACTTAAATGTGATAATGTACAAATCAGTACAAATACGCCACATCAATGGACTATATACAATGAAACTTAAAGATTGTATGTGAAATGTGCAGAACATAAAGTATATTTCTGTTCAGTGCGGACGCTTCGATCGTCTTCACAATGTTCCGAATGATTGTACATCTTATACAAGATGTGAACCATCACAACCTGTATCCGCTGACGATGTCACAGCAACGCTAAAGAAAGCGCCCAACGTGGGGCTCGAACCCACGACCCCGAGATTAAGAGTCTCGTGCTCTACCGACTGAGCTAGCCGGGCTTATATATATATATATATATATATATATATATATGTATATTATATGTATGTATGAATACACACCCACACATAGATGTGTGTGTGAGCTGTGTCTCCCCCTGGCCCTTCTCTGCCTCTTTTCAGCGAGACGTTTTCAACAGTCTCTCCGTCCCCCCCCCCCCCCCCCTCGGCGCCTCTGCCTCTCCGTCTCAATTCAATCCTTCGCTCTCTCACCACAAAAGTAACAGCGATATTGTATAACCAAATTCGGTAAAGCCATAATAGCCCCCAAAGTCTTAAGGTAGACATTAAACAACTATATTAATGCTAAACACTGCCATACAACATGCTTGATACGTGCTCCGTCATCATTATGCAAATCAAATAACACATGTGGAATGACAGCCTCGGGAAGGGCTGGGCGGGGGGGGGGGGGGGTAGAGGGGAGGCAAGGCGCTGAAGAGGAAGGGGGGGGGGGGGCTTCGGGCTGTGGTTGAGGGGGGGGCGGGGGATGAGTGAGGGGAGGGGGGGGGAGCGGATGGCGAATATGGCGCCATCTTTTGCTTCTCTTTTCTGCGTTTCTCTGGCGTGTTTTTGTGGCTTGTTGTTTTCTCGCTTTTAATGTTATTTACGTGTTGTCGGTAGAGTTATGCCGGACGGGTTCCGTGGTTCCATCATTGTTAACATGAAATTCCGCTTCTTCGGCTGCGCGAGCTCTCTTCACTAAGGCTTAATTTCCTGTTACTCCCCTCCCGTACGAAAGAGCATAAGTTAAACAAAAACAAATTACGAAATGGAAGGACAAGACTACGAGCAAAGACTGCGAGGGAAACAAAGCGAGGAGGGAGGAGCGGGCGGCGGGAGAGGTGCTCCAGCGGCCGCTAACCGGGGCGGCCGCTCTCGGAGGTGGCCGCACAACCCGGTAATTACCAAAGCAAACAGTGGGCTGCCGATTCCCTCCTCCTTTCCCATTAGCATAAAACCCATTACCTAAAAACAAATTACGAGAAAAAGAAAAGCCTATTTGGAATTAACAATGGTTTTCCCTCTGTCTCCTCCTCCCCTTCCTCCCTCCTTCTCCTCCTCCCCCTC
>BOPN01001015.1:272944-275655 GCA_017312705.2 Penaeus japonicus
ATGAACAGTTTACACTCGAAAATCCTCACCTCTTTGTGTCACGAAGAACAAGCCATAATGGCCACAGAAAATGCAACATCGATGATCATAATCGAAAGCTAACTTTCAGCCCTGGTCGAGTTAAAGACTGTCATTTCATTTAATGTAGTATTTCGCAGTCATCCGGTCCTCACTAATGGGCGATACTTGCCTGCCATTTTTCGATGATGAATTAGGATATAAGATGAGCATGTGCAGAGAAGCTACATGCAAAATTCGTGAATAAAATGTGTGATATTTCAGCGAATGAGGATGTAACACGTAATGGGCGAGCAAGGCGAACCCGAACTGGTTTAGAGATACAGGCTGGTCTCGAAACGTATTCTAGTGTCGAGTGAAATAACCTTGGCAAAATAGAGCGGGAAGGATGATGATTATGAGAATAGATATGAGCTTCATTCCGAATCAGACTGAACGAATTTCTCAAAGAAAGTGAGAAACAGAAGGGGGAATGTTCAAGGCGCATGATGACAAGTGAATAACGATCAAACACAGCAGTGCGTGTTCCCAGCGACTGCCGGGGGTGAAGAACAAAGTCCCAGCGAGTGAGGGACTGTAGTAGAACAAGGAAAGAACACAATATGGACAAGGGTAATGAGGTTATGGGATGGATTAACGTTGTAAACTGAAAAATGAACTTTGTCCCGTCAGGCTAGTCGAGACATTTGGGCTCGAGACCAATTTTCACTTTTTTCTTTTTTTTCTCTCTCTCTTTTTTATTTTATTTATCACGCGATCATCTAAGCGGATGGGAGGGAGGTAGTAGAGAGAGAGAGAGAGAGAGAGAGAGAGAGGGGGGGGGGGGCACATGAAGAGAAAGAGGATCAAAAGAGAAGAGAGAGAGAGAGGACACATGAAGAGAAAGAGGATCAAAAGAGAAGAGAGAGAGAGAGAGAGAGAGAGAGGACAGACACAGAGGGAGAGAAAGCGAGAGAGAACGATGGCGGGGGCGGGGGGAAGAAAGAAAAGAGAAAAATAGACAAACCTACCTCAACCACAGACCAACCAGCTCCCATCTCAGACCAACCCCGATCGAACCCGAAGCCCCGAAACACGCATCGAACCCACCCGTTTCACCCCCTAAACCCCCTCCCTCCCTCCCTCCCTCCCTCTCCCCCTATCACTCCATCTCCCTTAAAAAAAGAAAACAAGAACCGTTATCTTTATCCTGTTATCATTTCCGAAGAGCATTTACTTACCAGATAACGAAGCGAGACCGTTCGTTATCTCGCCGAACGCGGTCGGGGGGATGGGGTGAGGGGGGTGGGGGAGGGAGGCGTTAAGGAGTAAAATATTGCAGCCTCGACATATCACATCCGGCGAGCGATTAGGCCCCTCGGTAATTGCTTTAATGATGGGCGGGTATTAATTTGACTTGTATTAAGACAAGCACGCAAGCTCCCGCCGCCGTATCCGCGGTTGGGGAGATGGATATAGAGATGGAAGGCTTAATGGGAAGGGAGAGGGAGAGGGAGAGAGAGAGGGAGAGGGAGAGGGAGAGGGAAAGGGAGAGAGAGGGGAGAGGGAGAGGGAGAGGGAGAGGGAAAGAGAGAGGGGGAGAGGGAGAGAGGGAGAGGGGGAAGGAGATATCCGCGGTTGGGGAGATGGATATTGAGATGGAAGGCTTAATGGGAAGGGAGAGGGAGAGGGAGAGAGAGAGGGAGAGGGAGAGGGAGAGGGAGAGGGAGAGAGAGAGAGGGGGAGAGGGAGAGAGGGAGAGGGGGAAGGAGATATCCGCGGTTGGGGAGATGGATATTGAGATGGAAGGCTTAATGGGAAGGGAGAGGGAGAGAGAGAGAGGGAGAGGGAGAGGGAGAGGGAGAGGGAAAGAGAGAGAGGGGGAGAGGGAGAGGGGGAAGGAGATATCCGCGGTTGGGGAGATGGATATTGAGATGGAAGGCTTAATGGGAAGGGAGAGGGAGAGGGAGAGAGAGAGGGAGAGGGAGAGGGAGAGGGAGAGGGAGAGAGAGAGAGGGGGAGAGGGAGAGAGGGAGAGGGGGAAGGAGATATCCGCGGTTGGGGAGATGGATATTGAGATGGAAGGCTTAATGGGAAGGGAGAGGGAGAGAGAGAGAGGGAGAGGCAGAGGGAGAGGGGGAAGGAGATAGAATGGGCGAGGAAGTGACAGAATAAGAGGAGTGGCAAAGAAAGAAGGGGAGGGAGAGGGGAAAGGAAAGGGTGAAAGAGGGAGCGGGAGTGACAGCAGGTGAGGAAATGGAGAAGGGTAGGTAGAGAGAGAGGGAGAGGAAGACGTAGGAGAAGAGAGGGAGATAGAGGGTAACGGAGAGAAAGATCGATAAAGTGAAAGGAAGAGGAAGACGGAATGGGAGAAGTATAGAGAGAGGGAGAGAAGGGGAGGATCGGGATGGGGAGAGGGTGTGGTAGAGATCGAGGAAATGGGAGAAGGAGAAGAAGAGGGGGAGGGAGAGCGTTACAGAGGGAGAGAAAGTGAAAGAGAAAAGAATGGAAGAGGTAACTGTGGTTATGAAAACAAGAACAAAAAAGAAACGCACACGTAAAGGAGGAAAAATTACGCTTACTACAGGTGAATGAATGGTGGGGGGGAGGGGGAAGGGGGTAACGGGAGGGTCTGTGCTGCTAATGGATCTAAATCTTCCACAATTGATATAATGGTTATGGCGCTTGCGATCCTGGGAAAGTACAGGTGCTGG
>BOPN01001015.1:281368-283868 GCA_017312705.2 Penaeus japonicus
TATATATATATATATATATATATATATATATATATATATATGATATACACATAAGCATGTTGATATACAAACATACCCATGTACGTGTGTCTGTGCATATACACATACTGTATACGCTACAATATAGCAAAGCAATCAGCGCCAGAGGCCCGGCTGTCAGTGGGACGTGAGCGAAGCCAGAAGGAAATCCGCCCCGAACGCCGTGCTCTCCATTTGTCACTTCACAAAGAAAGGAACAAAAAGGTGAGTGAGTGAGTGAGTGAGTGCGAGCGAGACAATGAGTGAGAGCGACGCAGGTTCCAGGATCTCTGTTTCCTACCTGACTCCCTCATTATCGGCAGACCTGGCGGGGCAATTTTCCCTCATCTCACTCATTCCCTTTCGCACCCAACCTGCTAATTTTGTCCCCTGCTGCTGGCTCCGTTTCCCGAAAGCAGATGCCAGATTAAATCCTTCCCGTCGCTAATTCTGAATAATGATGTCATTACAGGCCGGTGGCGGTGGCAGGAGGAGGAAGCACCAGAAGGAGGAAGAGGAGGGGAAGAGGAGGGAGAGAGGAGGAGGAAAGAGAAGGGGAGGGAAAGAAGAGAAGGAAGGGGAGGGGTGGGGAAGGGAAAGAGGAGGAGGAAGCACCAGAAGGAGGAAGAGGAGGGGAAGAGGGAGGGAGAGGGAGGGGAGGAAGAGAGAGAGGAGGAAGAAGAGAAGGAAGGGGAGGGGTGGGGAAGGGAAAGAGGAGGAGGAAGCACCAGAAGGAGGAAGAGGAGGGGAAGAGGAGGAAAGAGAAGGAAAGGGAAAGAAAAGGAGGAAGGAACAGAAGGAGTGAGAGAGGAGGAGGAAAGAGAAGGGGAGGGAAAGAAAAGGAGGAAGCACCAGAAGGAGGAAGAGGAGGGGAAGAGGAGGGAGAGAGGAGGAAAGAGAAGGGAAGGGGAAGGGAAAGAAGAGTAAGGAAGGGGAAGGGGGAGGGAGTTGGAGGAAGAAGAGGGGAGGGGAAGGGAGAGAGGAGGAGGAAGGGGAGAGGAGGGGAAAGGAAAGAGTAGGAAGGGGAGGGGTGGGGAAGGATAAGAGGATGAAGAATGGGGAAGGAGGAAGAGGAGGAAAAAGGAAAGAGGAGAGGGAAGGGGAGGGGAGATGGAAGATGACGAAAAGGAGGGGAGGGGAGGGATATAGGAGTAAGAGGGAAATAGGAGGAGGAAGGGGAGGGGGGAAGGGAGAGAAGAGGGGGTAGGAGAGGGGAGGGGAAAGGAAAGAGTGGGAAAGAGAAGATTAAAGAGGAGGGAAACAGGAAGAGAAAGGGGAGAAGAAGGGGGAGAAGGGGAGGGGGAGCGATGGAGGAGGAGGAAGAAGAGGTCGAGGTGGGAAGGGAAAGAAAGGGAGGAAAGGGAGGGGGAAGGAGTAGGAGGAAGAGATGGGGAGAAGGAGGGAAAGAGTAGTAGGAAGGGGAGGGGAAGGGAAAGAGGAAGAGGAAGAGGAGGGGAGGGGAAGGGAAAGAGGAGGAGGAAGGGGAGGGGAGGGGAAGTGAAGGAGGAGGAGGAAGGGGAAGGGTGGGGAAGGGAAAGAAGAGGAGGAAAGAGAGGGTGGGGAAGGAAAAGAGGAGGAGGAAGGGGAGGGGAGGGGAAGGGAAAGAGGAGGAGGAAGGGGAGAGGAGGAGAAGGGAAAGAGGAGGAGGAAGGGGAGGGGAGGGGAAGTGAAGGAGGAGGAGGAAGGGGAGGGGAGGAGAAGGGAAAGAGGAGGAGGAAAGAGAGGGTGGGGAAGGGAAAGAGGAGAAGAGGAGGAGGAAGGGGAGGGGTGGGGAAAGGAAAAGGGATGAGGAAGTGAAAGAAGGGAAATGAAGAGGGAGTGATTAATGAGTAGGAGGAAGAGGAGGAGGAAGGGGAGTTGAGAAAGAAAGAGAAGAAGGGGAAGAGAAAGGGGATGAAGAAGGGGAGAGGGAGAATGAGCAGGAGGAAGAGGAGGGGAAGAGGAAAAAGTGTTCGGGAAGGGAAGGGGAGGGGAGGAGAAAGAGGAGGAAGAAGGGGAGAGGAAGGAGTAGGAGTGGTAGTAGTAGGAGGAGGAGAAGGAGGAGGAAGATGATGAGGAGGGGAGGTAGGAGTATGTAGTATTAGTAATAGGGGGTAAGAAAAGGGGGAGGTAGAGGAGGGAAAAGATAGAGAAAAAGTATTATGAGGAAGAGGAGAAAAAGAGAAAGAAAAGAAGGGAAAGAGAAAGGGAAGGAGAAGGAGGGAAAGAAAAGAGGAGGAGAAAGGAGGGAAAGAGAAAGGGAGGAGAAGGAATGAAAGAGAAAGGGAAGGAGAAGAGAGAAATTAATCTCTGCTTATATCTGATCGTAAAGTTGAAGGGAGACAAAGGAAAGGAAAGATGACATTTCGTAGAGGAGCAGAGGGAACAGAATAAGGGAAATGGAGGAGAGAACAGAAAGAGGGAAGAGGAGGAGGGAATAGAAAGAGGGAGAAGGAGGGAATAGAAAGAGGGGGGAGGAGAAGGAGGAAAGGGAGGAGGAGGA
>BOPN01001015.1:313868-318868 GCA_017312705.2 Penaeus japonicus
ATTATTATCATTATTATTATTGTTTTCATAATTACTATTCTTATTATAATCATTTTTATTGTTTTCATAATTACTATTATCACCATTATCCTTTTTCTTATTATCATTATTATCAGTATCATCATCACTAACAACTTTACCATTCTTATCAATATCATCATTGTTATCATTATTATCATAGTTATCTTTATCATAATTGTTATTATCATAAATCTAATTATCATTATTATTATCAATATCATTTTTATCACTACCATTAATATTGACGTTATCACTGTTGTCATTTCTATCATTATTATGATTACTACTATTATTATAATTTTAATTATCATTGGTATCACCATTATCAATATCATTGTTTTTATCATTATAATTATTTCCATCACCATCATCATTATCATCATCATCATTATCATCATCTTCATCATGAGTATTCCCCTCATTATAATCAAGCTACGGGGTGAATAAATTATATATTTTGGAAATTCAGGAAAATCAGTGTAATGATACACAGTAGCCACGTGTATATACATTTTATGATGATTTTTATTTGATATGTATTTTTTATGATGATGGTTGATCAGTTCATCAAATAGTTTGTTGTTTTAGCTATGATGCTAAATGAGAGATTTCATCATCCTTTATGCACTTATAATCTTATAAAGTTAAATCAAAGTGTCAAGGGTGAGATTGCGTCATCTTTATTTGCACATATAATTTTTCTTTTTTCTTTTTTTTTCGCCTTCAAGAGCGGGATATAACCTTTCCGTAAGAGCTGAAGTCATCCTTTTTTCATTCTCTCGTCCAGCAAATCTAGATCGTTTATTAATCTCTGTAATTAACTGGTAGGCATCGATAATTAGATACATTCTCTCGGCGCTTTTCCCAAAAGGAATCGTTTTTGTGTGACCAAGCATCGTCCAGGCATCAAGAAGAGAGATTCGAGCGACGGACGTGACTTGTGAACGAAACCTAAAGGGAATCTAAAACTTCATTCTACTTTGTCATCATGTATTAAAATATTGCGGGCTAATTTCATGATATCAAAACACCCAAGTCATCTTATTTTCATCAACACCGGCTTCGATATTTTTTTTTAATTAAGAACACTGACCCGTTACCTTTTGTAAAGGCTTGGCAACCCCCTCCCTGCCCCCTCCTTCCCTCCCCCTCCTGCTCTCGGTGTCTATCGTAATTTCGATCAAAAGTCTATCAAGAACTGTTTGTCCATATGATTGGGAAGGTGTGTTGCCAACTATCCATTACAGTGCTACGCTATTGTGACTAATTTTGGACAGACTACACTCATCGGCCGGACAATGGGGCAATTTGCCTTTGTTTTTTCCGAGGCTGTGTCGAGCAAGAAAACGCTAATTATAGCGTTCCGGGAACCGTGCTAGCGACATTCTGCTAACATTGTCTCTCATGATTCCGCTATTCTTTCTCTTCCTCACCCACTCTCTCTCTCTTTCTCTTTATTTTGCATTCGTCATCCGTTTTATGGAGATGAAAAATGTTATTTGGGTACGCACTAAGTCAGGTTTTTCAGATACACATAACGGCGCTCTCTCTTTTTCTCTTTCTACGTGTGCATGTGCGTATGTATATATGTGTGTGTGTGTGTGTGTGTGTGTGTATGTGTGTGTGTGTGTGTGTGTGTGTGTGTGTGTATGTGTGTGTGTGTGTGTGTGTGTGTGTATGTGTGTGTGTGTGTGTGTGTGTGTGCATATATGTATATATGTGTGTATATGTATATACATATATGTAAATGGAGATAGAAATATAGATAGATATAGACACACACACATACACACACACACACACACACACACACACACACACACATATACAGTATATATATATATATATATATATATATATATATATATATATATATACATATATATACATATATATACATACACACACACACACACACACACACACACACACACACATATATATATATATATATATATATATATATATATATATATATATATATATATACATATATATATATATATATATATATATATATATATATATATATATATATACATATATATGTATTTATATATATATATGTATATATATATATATATATATATATATATATATATATATATATATATATATATATATATATATATATGTTCACACACACACACACACACACACACACACACACACACACATATATATATATATATATATATATATATATATATATATATATATATATATATATATATATATACATATATATATATATATATATATAATGTATGTATGTATGTATGTATAAACATTCACAGACAAATTGAGGAAAAAGACAGAAAAGAAACCCAGTAATTAGGGGAGGCGGGGGCGGGGGGTCGGGTAGGAGGGGAGAGGGGGAGGGAGAGGGGTGGGGGAGAGGGGAGGGGGGGAAGCGTAGAATGTAATCAGCTTCCGAACGGTTGTCCTCGATCCCCGGCGTGGGCAGTGTCCATTCACGGCGTGTCCGACCTCTGCGCCCACAACCGGTCACGCTGGTCTGCACATTAGGGGGAGGGGGGGGGGGTGCGCATCCGGGGGAAAGGAGGGAGGGGAGGGGGGGGGCATGTACTCCCTTCCTCGCTTTTCTTCTGCCTTTCCTTGCTATCTGAATATCCGATCATGCTTTTCGCTCCTCCCCTTTCATACACATATCCGTCTATCAAGCAACCCATCATCACCCGCCCTTGAACCACCCTCCTTACCACTCATCTACCACTATGTGCATCTTGGCCCCACGAGTCTACCTGGTCGCTGCCTAACCATAATGAGACCCTCCTCCCATGTGGTCCACTTGTGAGGTAGGCCGGTGTAATGGCCACTTACATCTTTTTCGAGAATGACAAAACACATCGATCACCAGGGTCGAAACTCGGGGTCTCGAAGGACAACCTCGAAGGACAACCTCGAGTACTGGACACGCGGGTTTTAAAGACATGTAAATGGCATAGCTATTCTGATGCTTTAATGATGATAGTAATATTGATAGTAATCCTTTCTTTTTTTCACAGTGATGACGATGATGATAATAAATATGATAAGATCATAATAAAATAATAATGATAATGATAATGATAATGGTGATAGTAATAACAATAATAATAGTAACAAAAACAAAAAAGGCAATCAGGATAATAATCATAATTATAACGTTAGCAATAATGATGATGAGTAGGAAAACAATACTACTTATAATAAAAAGAATATGAGATAAATAATGATGATAATAATAGTGATGATAATGATAACATTTACAAAATTAATAACGATAGTAATGATGATAATGAAGATAGTTATGATAAGGATAATGATAATGATAAGGACGATAACAATTAGAGTGATAGTAATAATAATGATAAAGAGAATATCAATAGGGATAGTGATAATAACAACAACAAGAGCAACAAGGATTGTAGTAATAATGATAATAATCATAACAAAATCAATGATGATGAATATGATGATAATGATAATTATAATGATAATAGTTTTAATAATAAAAGTTATAATATCAATAATTATATTAATCATCAACATAATGATGATAACTATATTAATAGTTATAATTACAACAGTAATAATGGTGATGAAGAGGATAAAGACAGCGACAATAATAGTAATGATAATAACAGCAACAGAAACAGCAATGATAAAAATATTAATAACTGTAACAATAAAGATAATAGTGATAATGATAACGATTATAATAATAATAATGATTGTGGCAATTGTAGTAGTAATAATGATAAAGATGGTAATAATGATAATGATGATAGAAATTATAATTATAATGAAAATGCTGATAATGATAGAAATAATATGATAATAACAATAACAAAAGCAACAATAATGATGATAATGACAGTAATGAAAATAATAATGGATGTTAATGATAATAAAGATAACCATGATAATGATGATAATAATAATGATAATAGTAATAAAAATAATAATAATAATAATAATCATAATAATAATAATAATAACAATAATGATAATAATAGTAATAACAATAATGATAATAATAATAATAATAATAATAATGATAATAATATTAATTATCATAACAATAATAATAATAATGATAATAACAGTAATAATAACAATAATAATAAAGATCATAATATAAGTGATAATAATAATAATATTGATAATAATAATAATAATAATAATTATAATAATAATAATAATAATAATAATAATAATGATGATGATAATAATAATAATAATAAAGATAATAATATAAGTGATAATAATAATAATGATTATTATTATCATTACATTATGATAATAACAATAATGATGATAGTAGTAATAATGATAATGATAATAATGATAATAGTAATAACAATGATAATAATGATAATAGTAATAACAATGATAATAATAACAATAAGGATAATGATAATAATGACAATAATGACAATGATATTGGTAATAATGATGACGGTAATAATGATAATATTGATAATGCTGACAAATCTAATGATAGCTAACGATAATAATAATGATGATGATGATAATGAAATAATAATGATAATAATTATAATAATAATGACGATAATAATAACAATAATAGAAGTACTGATGATGATAACAATAATGGTTACAATAGTAATGCTACTATTATGATTATGATAAGAATTATGATAATAAGGAGAGTGATAACTAAGGATAAAAGTAATGATAACAATAATTATGATGATGATGATACTGATAATGATAATGATTTAAGATGATAATATTAATGATAATGATGATGATAGTAAGGATGATAATAATTATAATAATGATAATTGTAATGACGATAATGATAATGATAATAATAATAGTATTAATAATAATGATGATACTAATGATGATAATACCAATTATAATGATAATAATAATGATGATAACAACACTGATAATGATCAGACTGATGATGAGGATAATGATAGTATGATGATGATGGAGAACAA
>BOPN01001016.1:10000-15000 GCA_017312705.2 Penaeus japonicus
AAGTAAGGTTAGGTAAGTCGCGGGGAGTTACGAGCAAAAGACAATCTAGCTAGCCACATATATCTATTGCTAAGAAAAACTCTTTGCTTATCTAAAAATTGAATTATTATTAAGGAGTATTTTTGAGCTAACGACCGTGCAGATGAAGAGGCGCGCTTGTAGAGAAGCCCGCCAGCTAGACAGACAGACAGAGAGACACGCCTGAGACAGAGGGAGGACACGCTGTCGCCATTTTTGTTTAACTTTTTAGTGTTTTATAGAATTTCACTTTGGCGATGGTCAACCCTCGCCAGCGGATTACATATGTGGCCTGTGAACCTATATTAGAAGTATAGATAATTATATCAGTTGTGTTTATGTCTGATGCTCCTCGCGGAGTAAAATAGCAGAAGCAATTGTTTTGTTTCATTCTTCCGAATTTTCTTTTCTTTACTCTTTTAGTTAATTCCAAACCAGTGAGTGCTGCCACACGGAGCATGTGCAGTTGACACGGCATTGAAGTGAGTGTTACTGGTAAAATTTTACTTATGATTACATTTGTTCACACTCATACATAACTGTACTAACTCGTACGTCATTACCGTCGTTTCACGTGTACACACACACACACACAGTACACACACACACACACACACACACACACACACACACACACACACACACACACACACACACACACACACACACACACACACACACACACACACGTACACACATGCACTCATGCACACGTGCTTAAAGATAAGAAAGTAAAGACCTAGTAAAAAAATAATAAACTTATACTTGTTGAACGTAATGATAATTCTTTCGGTTGTAATAATGTAGATATATTCAAAAGCCAATATCAATTTGGTAGCCCAATTATTAGACTCCTTTTTGGGCATTTGTCTTTAAATCGGACCACGCGCTTCCACTACTGAGGCAGCTTTTCTTAATACTAAGGCAATAGGTTTACTTATGACAAGCTAATGAAACTGGATAGAAATTCCCGTAGACTTTGGAATCGTGGTTTCAGCTGCGGTACCAGTGTTTGAATTAAAGCTAATCACGACACATCGATACCAGTATCGTGGTGTTTAGCGACGCGCCGCTATTCTAGATAAATAACCTTTTTTCTAAATATGGTAATTTAGAATTTGTGTTTTGCATTAAGACAGGGATTTATTCGTAAGCTCATTTTTCTTTAAATGAATAATAATAATATGAATAAAGTTTAATCTTTGCTTCTCTATATGAATATAATTATAATTAGTGATTTTTTTGCTTCTCTGTATGAATATGATGATGATCAGTTAATTTTCAGTTTTTCTTTATGGATATGAAAGTATAGTAAGGTATTAGGCAAAGAATAAGGTTAGTGGTAAATAAAATTGTTAAGAGGAAAGCAAAGAAAATAAAATAAATCAAATAAAGAGTAAACCAAAGTAAGAAGCTAAATAAACAGTTAGAGAAAGATATAAAAAAAAATAATAATAATAAATAAATAAAAAAAAAAAAAAAAAAGAGAAAGAAAAAAAGAAAAAAAAAAAAAAAAAAAAAAAAAAAAAAAAAAAAAAAAAAAAAAAAAAAAAAAAAAAAAAAGAATAAGGNCACACACACACACACACACACACACACATATATATATATATATATATATATATATATATATATATATATATATATATATATACATATATATTTATATATATGTATATATATGTATATGTATATATACATATGTGTGTGTGTTTGTAGGTTTGCGTGTGTATGCATGCATGTATGTATATATATGTATGTATGTATGTATGTATGCATTGCTTGCCCTTTTCGCAACTGTAAACACGTTTGATCATACATGACCAAAATATCCTTTATGGTGAAATATCTTTAGATTGACTTGCAATACTATGGAGATTTTTATCATTCTTTTGTTTTACAATTTCTTATATTTATGGAAAGCTTTATGAAAGAATACCTCTTACAAGATTCCTGTTTGCTTATAGTAAGGTTATGTAAAAAAAAAATATATATATATATAGAGTCAAAAAAAAGAAAGAAAAAAAAAAAAAAAGCATAATGCCATAATGGTCACTATGCTATATACCATACTAAACGCTTTTGTTAGTGATAATTAGTGTATACTTGAAAATAAAATCGGTCAGGGCAATTAATATTTCAACATAGAAATAGATAAAATAATATTCCTTTTTCTCCCCACAACCCCATCATCGCTACCCCCTCCCCACCCCTCCACGGTCCCTGTCCATGTTTCCACAACCCTGGAATTATTTATTATTTTTGTTATTCTCATATCTTTAAGTTTCGTTTCTTTCTCTTTCGTTTTCTTTCTCTAATTCTCAGAGGTTTGCAAATTTACAAATCCGTTAGGAAATATCTTAAGCGATATGCTAAGAAAATATACTTTATTGGCATGTATTACAAACAGTAATAAATTAAATGAATACTACAATATAGTTCCATTTATTTAGAATATCAGTAACTGAAATAATCATTGTTTTCTATCCAGTCAATTTGAAAAGTATGTAAACCCTAAAAGTGGTCCTGAAATACACTTTTAAATGATAAAGATAAGTTTAAGGTGGTATTGGCAGTAATGAAACTTTGACGCCAATATCTGCAATCACTGGCAATGTGGAAGAAGAAGAAGAAAAAAAAAAAAAATCTTATGTATATTTGCCAGGACACCTCCGTCTCCCTCCCCCCCCCCCCTCCCTCCTTTCATGTGTCTTGTCATCCCCTCCTCTTATTTCCTTTTTAAAACATCACAGTTACAAAATTTCATTCGAATTTTCTTCTCTGCCTGTCTCCCTTGATATTTCATTTTTTTCTATTTTTTTTTTATAACATCTGATAAAGCTTTGATGAAACAAGAAAGAAAACTGTTGCTAGCTCAATTTTTCTAATACCCCATGCTGATTCAGTATTGTAACTTTTTTCTGAAGTCTTCATTTCTTTCTCCTTTTCCTTTCTGACACGCTATTTATGGTCACGGATACAGAGGGAGATCGCATTCGGTATCACTGTTGCCTCGGGGCTACGCAAGCAGAACCGGGTAGCCAGCAAAGCCATTCTGTTTTCTGCTACATATTTACCATAATTTATGCACAAAAAATCCATTCAACGCTGTTTTACTCAAATTAACCCTGCCTTAATCTCGAGTAAAGAAACGCCTTCAACATAAGGGAGATTCCTTGTATATATTTCATTATGACGAATGCACAAAACGGTATGAATGAGACTGAACAACTTAACAACGCAAGAGATGTAATTGGCTTGTTGCGATTGTCTCGTTTTCAAAATTACGGAACTACCCGTATGTAATTCGGAGGATTGTCGAAACGCGTTAATGACATCTCTTGCGTTGGTTGAGAAGTTATTAAAGTCATTTCCTCATTTTTACCTTTTTTCTACAGGAGTTTAGTTTTGATTTCTATTGACATTAATTTTGATTTAGGCTTTATGATTCGTGTACCATATGAAAGAATTCCTCAAGATATGTCCCCTGACGGGTAGCTCGTCCCTGCAAGATCAGGGAGTGAAATTTTAAGGTCTTAAAAAAAAAAAAAAAAAAAAAAAAAAAAAAAAAAAAAAAATAAAAAAAAAAAAAAAAAAAAAAAAAAAAAAAAAAAAAAAAAAAAAAAAAAAAAAGGTAGAGTAAGAAAATCAGAAAATTTGAGTGAAGAAAAAAAAACAATAAAGAAGAAAGTAAACTAAAGATATCAGAGGGGCCAAGTAAAGTAAAAACTAAAATAAAAAGCAAACGTAAAGTAAAAGATCATGTAAAGTAAAATCGGAGTAAAGAGCAAAGTAAAGTAAGAGGTAAAGTGAAGCAAAACGTAAAGTAGAGTAAACTGACGCTAAAGTAAAGTACAGTAAAGTGAAGCAGAATACAAAGTAGAGTAAAGTAAAACAAGATGTAAAGTAGAGTAAAGGCTTAAGAGCAAGTAGGAAAAGATAACACTGACCACCATTTTTACAAGCTACACCCTTTCACATTCTAATCTAAATACAAGTAATTCCTCTCTTGATAGCTGTATTTACTGGAAAAAATACGAAATGAGTACCTTTCCCCTACTGTTTATGACCGAACTAAAGCTCAAGTTAGCAAGAGAGTGAAGCAGATATATGGATGAACATCGCTTGGATTTTAACAGTGATTATTTGGGGAATATAAATGCCTGTTCTCTTAAACTTTTTTTATGCTGCATAGTCTGTTAATGATTTGGACAAAGAGAGCGGGCATTGATGATGAAGTAGCATGATTGGTCCCTTATATGCAAGTCATGATGGCCTTCCAATCTGCAGAGTGAAAGCAAATTTACAAGTACAGTCTACATGTAAAACTTTTATTTTCTTTATATCTTGTTCAGGTTTGAATTGGTATTACTAAAAGAAAGAAACAATTAATGTTAGCTTAGATGATATAAGCAGTGATGTGTGTCAAGTCTGAAAAAGGGTTAAAAAGATTTGTGGAGACTGTAATTCCTTAAAAATACATTTGATATAGATATAGGATAAGGTTCGGTCGATTACAAGAAAGATTAAATTTGTTTCACGGTTGCTATAGAGACAGAGGACAAAATTTGACTTTACTCATCTATGTAGAAGCAGTTTTCATCTATAGTGTCTACATGAGTTCAACCAGAAAAGTAATATTTGAGTAGCAGTTTCTAGATCATCTGTTATTCCCGGAGGGCAACTTGGGCCGCATTCACAGTGACACAACGAGCTGTACCCTTAATGAATATTTTAAAATGGCCTAATATTTATTTTACTCTTCCGCAGACATGCCAACAGGTACAGCAGCGTCGCCACTCCTTGCAGGACTAGTGCGGTTGAAAATGCGAAAAAGAAAACTCAATGAGCGATTCATTTAAGGGAGACTCGAGGAAGTATTTTTTTTCATCAATTTGTTTCTTTTTATTATATACAATTGTAAAGTTTTATGGAAAACTCATGCCTCATCTAATTCGCTTTTATCATATTTTATTTTAGTC
>BOPN01001016.1:25000-27500 GCA_017312705.2 Penaeus japonicus
ATCACCATGCACACACGTACTATGAGTAAGAGAAATATCATACACACAGCCCAAGGAAGCCGCGGGCGTAAAGCGCTGTTTCGGAGACCATGCAACCAGGAAGACTCTATAATCTTGAAACAAAAAAAAAAAAAAAAAAAAAAAAAAAAAAAAAAAAAAAAAAAAAAAATACTCACGTTTATTCTCGGACCTACAACCAAACCAGAGATGGAAAAAAAGAAAGAAGGAAAGAAAAAAAAGAAAATTGGGTCTTAATTTTAATTTGTGTTATGGAAAAATTCTCATGAATATTGATTCTTAATAAGTAGTGGGGCATGGGTTCTATCTTAGCATATAGACAGTATGTAGATCTTTTACAAGTGTGTGTGCGTGAGTACATTTATATATATGTATAGATAGATAGATAGATAGGGAGTGAGAGAGAGAGAGAGAGAGAGAGAGAGAGAGAGAGAGAGAGAGAAAGATATATATATATATATATATATATATATATATATATATATATATATATATATATACATACACACACACACACACATGCACACTCACACATATGTGAATCATAACTAAATCTACACTGGCAAGGGCTCGTATCAAGAGTCGCTTAGATTGCGTGACCCCATGAATAGTCCGCCTTGCATATTCAGCGAACGAATTTTCTTATCAGCGGCGGGGCCTTTCTCATACCTGTCAACAGTAAAGTCTTATCAGAGTACTCGAGTCCAGAGAGGCTTTTCACACTGATTCCAAACCATGGAATTATCATAATTTGGTGTGCAAAGACACGCACATGGACACACGCATGGATACACACTTAAACAAAACACACACTTAGAACACATATACACAAACACACACACACACATGCACACACATACATACACATGCACACACACACACTTGCACGAAGAGGCTCAAGGTAAAGTCTTTGTGATGATGGAAAGGAACAAAGCACCATGTTATCGAAAACAAAAAAGATCTGAAACAAGGAAAAGAAAAGAAAAAAAAATACATATATATATCTTTCGCTTGTTCTACACGAACAGAAGAATTCATCTTTTGCAAATCGTGTTCTCACAAACGATTCCCAAGATAAGCATCAGCTTCGTCCCCCTGGCGGCAATAAGACACACTTTTCCCGTGGAAAATTCTTGGGGTCTTGTTCTGTCATCTGTTACGCTTGTCATCCATTTATTATGCACATCCTTCATTCCATTTCTTTATTCTGAGATGGAAAATGTGTAAGCACGGACACCTAAAAATAATCATGGATAAACACTGCTACTCGTAATTGTGATGATTATTATGATTATGATGATATTATTACTATCATAAAATAATAATAACAACAACAACAATAATAATAATAATAATAATAATGAGAGGGGGGGTGTGGAGAGAGAGAGAGAGAGAGAGAGAGAGAGAGAGTGAGAGAGAGAGAGAGAGAGAGAGAGAGAGAGAGAGAGAGAGAGATGTGTATATATATATATATATGACCTTCACCAAAGAAAAACTGATCAATATGAATTGCCATATTTAAAGAAAATGACTGGAAAGAAATATAATCCAGGCATCGTTAGCCCGACTGTCTCCTCCGATTACCTCTCGCACAGTAAAAGTTTCCTGGCTCTTGTACATGTGCCATACGTATATGTACGCACGCTTATCATTTCTCAACAAGTTTCAAATTATAACAGTAAAGATGATAACTAGATAATAACGATAACAATAATAATAATGATAATGATTATAACAATGATAATAATGATAATGATAAAGATACTAACAATGATGATAATAACAGTAACGATGAAGATAAGGACATAATCAATAATAATACATATAATGACAACACTCAAAATGATAACAATAATAATAAAGGTGAAGATATTAATAGTAATTATAATAATGACAATGATAATGATATTAGTAATAATGATAATTGTAAAAATAGAATTATGGTAATTGTAAAGATAACAATAATGATAATGATGAATATATCAATGACAATGATGATAATAGTGATAATGATATTGATAACAATTACACAAATGATACCAGTACTACTGATACTAATAATGAACTCAATGATAATCATGATGATATTAACACTAATGGCAATAACAATAACAATGATGATGGTGATGAAAACAACAATGGTGATAATGTTAATGGAAACAATAATAATGATAAAAAGGATAATAATGATAATAGTAGTGATAATGATAATGATGATAATAAAAGTGATAATGATTGTGAAGATAAGGATAATGGTAATAATGCTGATACTGATAATAATAATAATAATGATAATGATAACGATAATGGTGATGATGATGATGGTGGTAACAATAATGATAGTGATAATGACATGATAATGATAATAAAATGGACAGTGATAATAATAGATTAGTAATGGTAATGATAATGATAAGATTAGTAATGGTAATGATAATGAGAATATGATGATACTAATAAAAAAACAATTGTAACGATTATA
>BOPN01001016.1:57500-65000 GCA_017312705.2 Penaeus japonicus
TCATTATCACTATTGACATTATCATTAGCAATTTTATCATTATATCATTATATCTATTATCATTATTAGTATCATCATTATTACCATCATTATTTTCAGTGCTATTATTATCAATTTCATCAATATCATCATGATTATTATGATTATCATTATCATCCTCATTATCGAGAAAAACTGTCGTAGAATCTCGAACACAAGCACACAATCACACACTTTTACGTCATCATCATCATCATACGTCATCATCATCATTATCATACGTCATCATCATCATCATACGTCATCATCATCATCACACGTCATCATCATCATCATACGTCATCATCATCATCACACGTCATCATCATCATCATACGTCATCATCATCATCACACGTCATCATCATCATCATACGTCATCATCATCATCACACGTCATCATCATCATCATACGTCATCATCATCATACGTCATCATCATCATCATACGTCATCATCATCATCACACGTCATCATCATCATCATACGTCATCATCATCATCACACGTCATCATCATCATCATACGTCATCATCATCACCACACGTCATCATCATCATCATACGTCATCATCATCATACGTCATCATCATCATCATACGTCATCATCATCATCATCATCATCGCCAATCCACTTATGATTTTTTTCCTATTGATATTGTTACTAATACTCCTACTGATACCTCACTCTCCACACTGTTTTTCATTGTCATTATCATTATTATTATTATTATTATCATGATTGCTATAATCCTTTTTATTACTGTTGTCATTATCATTGTTCTTATCAACATCATTTTCGTTATTAAATCATTGTTGTTATTAATCATTATCATTATTGTTGTTGTTGTTATTGTGATTACTATCATTATTATTTCTATTATTCTAATTCATATAAATGCTCAACGTTCATGATAATGATGATAATAATGATGATGATAATGATGGTAATATCAATGATAATGATAGAATAATAATGATGAAAATGATAATCGCAAAAATGATGTCAATTATTTCATTATAAATATGATGATAATGATAACAATTATAGTGATAATGATCGATAATTGAAATGATGATAACGATGATAATGACAATGAGATTAATAAAGAAGATAGTAATGATAATGATAACGGTAATGATGATATGATATAGCTATGATAAAAATATTTTTCAGCGGCCTAAATGTGATCATGGAAAACCTCTATCATTATCGCATTATCATTATTATTTACTTTCTCTTTCTCATCGTCATCATCACTATCATCATCATCGCCATCATCATCGTCATCGTCATCATCATCGCCACCATCATCATTATCATCATCATCGTCATCATCATCATTGTCCTTCTCCTCCTATTCATCATCATCAGCATCCTCATCTCCATCAGTGCCAATAATCATAACCACATTTTATTATCATCACTATCATCATCATCACCATCATACTCATCATTATCCTCTTACTCCTTCTTTATCACCTCCTCCTCCTTTATCACCTCCTCCTCCTCCTCCTCCTCCTCCTTTATCACCTCCTCCACCTACTCCTCCTTTATCACCTCCTCCTCCTCCTACTCCTCCTTTATCACCTCCTCCTCCTCCTCCTTTATCACCTCCTCGACCTACTCCTCCTTTATCACCTCCTCCTCCTCCTACTCCTCCTTTATCACCTACTCCTCCTCCTACTCCTCCTTCATCACCTCCTCCTCCTCCTACTCCTCCTTTATCACCTCCTCCTCCTCCTCCTACTCCTCCTTTATCACCTCCTCCTCTTCCCTCCTCCTTTATCACCTCCTCCTCCTACTCCTCCTTTATCACCTCCTCCTCTTCCTCCTACTCCTTTATCACTTCCTCCTCCTCCTCCTCCTTTATCACCTCCTCCACCTCCTACTCCTCCCCCTACTCATCCTCATCATTACGTCTGTGTATACCTGCATGTAATTGAGCGTGTGATTAATGAAACCCTCATTCATGCAGCCAATATTTAATCGAGCTTAATAGCCTAGTCAGTTGCGTGTGAGATTTCCGGTCAAGTGCCCCGGGCTCGTGTTAGCTTCATTAGGTAGTTGATTTTTTTTTTTTTTTTTTTTTTTTTTTTTTTTTTTTTTTTTTTTTTTCGTTATTATTATCATTATTATTATCATTATTATTTGTGCTGTTCAGTTCCGTTATCAGAATCATTGTTGTTATTTTAATCTTATTATCGGTTGTGTTTTATTATCATCATCAATTTCCAATGTCAGTTATTACTACCATAATTATTATGATTATCATCATAATTATAATGAAATGTTTATTATGATATTGATATTATTGTCATGTTTATTGACGTATATATATATTTTTAATTTTGTTATTACCATCATTATCGTCATCATTATTATTATCCTTATCCTTATTATCACAATTATGATTATTGTTATCATCATTATCACCATCATCATTACTATCATTATTATAATTACTATTATCCTTAGCATTGTCATCATCATTAATATAATTTTATAATCACTATTATCACCATTGCCATCACCATCATCATCATTATTAATTAGCGAGCGAGATGAAGGCCACCAGCAGAATGGGAATAAAGCTAATTTCGTCTATGCATATTCTCACATGAAACAATAAATTATAGAATTCCTTTTAATAAAAGAAAACACTTAAGTGCTTGTCAGTTGGGTATGGATTACTTGACCAAGACCCCACAATTATGAAATAATCTTGTTCTTCTATCTTGTTCTACTCTATCCATCTATCTATTTATCTATCTGTCTATATTGTCTATTTACTTAGATTTGAAACATCAAGATTCTGGTGACAATCCAATTGTGGCAGCGCTTTATTTTATCTGTCTGTACCAGTTACAACTTTTACTTTTGTTTCACAATGTAATATAACTTTACAAAAGCACACTTCATTTTCACAAGTCAAATTACAATGAAGAAAGAAAGAGAGACCATATGTATATGTATACATAAATATATGAATACATATGATATATATATATATATATACATACATACATACATATATATATATTTATTTATATATATTTATATATATACATATATATATATATATATATATATATATATATATATATATATATATACATAAATTTTGCCTCCCTGACCGGTACTCGTCAGATTGACAGGTCCAACCATTAATCCAATACACCACACGACCCACTAAACGATTTGTCCAACCAAATGCCTTACATCCATCATGGAAATCACCTATGTGTTCATAGCGAGGTTTTACAGACAATTCTCGTGGGCACTCGGCTGCATAGAATTAGAAATTCAAGTCTCAAATCTGTTTACCGAGGTTATGTCTGTGTGAGAAAGATGGCAGAATGCAGTAACACATTTAATACAGAGATATGTATATAACTTAACATTAGAAACAGAAGTCAAATTGTGTGTGTGTGTGTGGGTGGGTATGTGTGTGTGTGTGTGTAATGTATATATGTAAGGCGACCCCAAAGACCCTCGGGAAGACAAAATAATAAAATGAAAAACCTTAAAGTTGCTCGGTTTCATGCCTTCTGGGAGAGAACGGAACATTTCCAAGCACATTTCAAGCGAGATATATCCTCCTAGAGATGTATGTGCTTATATATGTTTATGAGATTTAATATCCGGGCTAATAGCTTTGTAATTGCTACGTGAGACTTGAAGGAAATGCGAGTTGGAAGGAAGGAGACATAGAGAGGGAATATGTATATGTATATATGTATATATATATATATGAATATATATAACCTCCTCCTCCTCCTCCTACTCCTCCTTTATCACCTCCTCCTCCTCCTCCTCCTCCTCCTCCTTTCCACCTCCTCCTCCTCCTCCTCCTCCTCCTCCTCCTTCTCCTCCTCCTCCTCCTACTCCTCCTTTATCACCTCCTCCTCCTCCTCCTCCTATATCACCTCCTCCTCCTTCTACTCCTCCTTTATCACCTCCTCCTCCTCTTCCTACTCCTCTTTTATCACCTCCTCCTCCTCCTACTCGTCCTTTAACACCTCCTCCTCCTCCTCCTACTCCTCCTTTATCACCTCCTCCTCCTCCTACTCCTCCTTTATCACCTCCTCCTCCTCCTCCTCCTCCTCCTTCATCACCTCCTCCTCCTCCTACTCCTCCTTTATCACCTCCTCCTCCTCCTACTCCTCCTTTATCACCTCCTCCTCCTCCTCCTCCTCCTCCTCCTTTCCACCTCCTCCTCCTACTCCTACTCCTCCTTTATCACCTCCTCCTCCTCCTACTCCTCCTTTATCACCTCCTCCTCCTCCTACTCCTCCTTTATCACCTCCTCCTCCTCCTCCTCCTACTCCTCCTTTATCACCTCCTCCTCCTCCCTCCTCCTCCTCCTTTATCACCTCCTCCTCCTCCTACTCCTCCTTTATCACCTCCTCCTCCTCCTACTCCTCCTTTATCACCTCCTCCTCCTCCTCCTCCTACTCCTCCTTTATCACCTCCTCCTCCTCCTACTCCTCCTTTATCACCTCCTCCTCCTTTATCACCTCCTCCTCCTCCTCCTCCTACTCCTCCTATCACCTCCTCCTCCTCCTCCTCCTCCTCCTCCTCCTCCTCCTCCTCCTCCTCCTCCTCCTTCATCACCTCCTCCTCCTCCTACTCCTCCTTTATCACCTCCTCCTCCTCCTCCTACTCCTCCTTTATCACCTCCTCCTCTTCCTACTCCTCCTTTTTAATCGCATCATCATCTTTATATCATCATTTTTTAATCAGCATCATCATCATCATATCATCATCATCATCATCATCATCATCATCATATCATCATTCAGTCGCATCATCATCATCATATCATCGTACGTCATCATCATCATCAGTCATCATTCGTCGCGCTCATCATCATCATAATATAAATATTTTTAGCGTCATCATCATCATCATATCATATCATCATTCGTCATCATCATCATCATAGCTCATCATTTTTGTCATCATCATCATGCACGTCATCATCATCATATGTATCATTTAGTCATCATCATCATCATATCATCATTTTAATCATCATCATTTGAACGTCATCATCATCTTCATATCATCGTACAGTCACATCATCATCATATCATCATTTGATCGCATCATCATCTTTTTTATATCATCATTTTAATCATCATCATCATATCGTCATCATCATCATCATCATCATCATATCATCATCATCATCATCATCATCATCATCATCATCATCATCATCATCATCATAGCTCATCATTTGTCATCATCATCATCATAGCTCATCATTTTTGTCATCATCATCATCATATCATCATTTACGTAATCATCATCATTTGGTAACATCATCATCATCGAGCAATAAATGTCGCGTCATCATCGCCATCATCATAATAAATGTTTCAATCATCATCATCATCATCATATCATTGTTTGTCATCATCATCATGTCGCATCATTTTCGCATTGTCTCATCGACATCATCATGTCATCATATCATATCATCATTTTAATCATCATCATCATCATCATAATAAATGTTTATCATCATCATCATCATCATAATAAATATTTTGTCATTTCATCATCATCATATCATCCTTTATCACCTCCTCCTCTTCCTACTCCTCCTTTATCACCTCCTCCTCCTCCTACTCCTCCTTTATCACCTCCTCCTCCTCCTACTCCTCCTTTATCACCTCCTCCTCCTCCTCCTACTCCTCCTTTATCACCTCCTCCTCCTCCTACTCCTCCTTTATCACCTCCTCCTCCTCCTCCTCCTACTCCTCCTTCATCACCTCCTCCTCCTCCTACTCCTCCTTTATCACCTCCTCCTCCTTTATCCCCTCTCCTCCTCCTACTCCTCCTTCATCACCTCCTCCTCCTCCTACTCCTCCTCTATCACCTCCTCCTCCTCCTCCTACTCCTCCTTTATCACCTCCTCCTCCTTTATCACCTCCTCCTCCTCCTCCTCCTCCTTTATCACCTCCTCCTCCTACTCCTCCTTTATCACCTCCTCCTTCTTTATCACCTCCTCCTCTTCCTACTCCTCCTTTATCACCTCCTCCTCCTACTCCTCCTTTATCACCTCCTCCTCCTCCTCCTACTCCTCCTTTATCACCTCCTCCTCCTACTCCTCCTTTATCACCTCCTCCTTCTTTATCACCTCCTCCTCTTCCTACTCCTCCTTTATCACCTCCTCCTCCTACTCCTCCTTTATCACCTCCTCCTCTTCCTACTCCTTCTTCATCACCTCCTCCGCCTCCTACTCTTCCTTTATCACCTTCTCCTCCTACTCCTCCCCCTACTCATCCTCATCATTACGTCTGTGTATACCTGCATGTAATTGAGCGTGTGATTAATGAAACCCTCATTCATGCAGCCAATATTTAATCGAGCTTAATAGCCTAGTCAGTTGCGTGTGAGATTTCCGGTCAAGTGCCCCGGGCTCGTGTTAGCTTCATTAGGTAGTTTATTTTTTTATTTTTATTTATTTTTTTTATTTTTTTTTTTTTTTTTTGTCGTTATTATTATCATTATTATCATCATTATTATATGTGCTGTTCAGTTCCATTATCAGAATCATTGTTGTTATTTTAATCTTATTATCGGTTGTGTTTTATTATCATCATCAATTTCCAATGTCAGTTATTACTACCATAATTATTATGATTATCATCATAATTATAATGAAATGTTTAATATAGAAATATTGATATTATTGTCATGTTTATTGACGTATATATATATTTTAATTTGTTATTACCATCATTATCGTCATCATTATTATTATCCTTATCCTTATTATCACAATTATGATTATTGTTATCATCATTATCACCATCATCATTACTATCATTATTATAATTACTATTATCCTTAACTTGGTATCATCATCATTAATATAATTTTATAATCACTATTATCACCATTGCCATCACCATCATCATCATTATTAATTAGCGAGCGAGATGAAGGCCACCAGCTTAAATGGGAATAAAGCTAATTTCGTCTATGCATATTCTCACATGAAACAATAAATTATAGAATTCCTTTTAATAAAAGAAAACACTTAAGTGCTTGTCAGTTGGGTATGGATTACTTGACCAAGACCCCACAATTATGAAATAATCTTGTTCTTCTATCTTGTTCTACTCTATCCATCTATCTATTTATCTATCTGTCTATATTGTCTATTTACTTAGATTTGAAACATCAAGATTCTGGTGACAATCCAATTGTGGCAGCGCTTTATTTCATCTGTCTGTACCAGTTACAACTTTACCTTTGTTTCCACAATATAATATAACTTTACAAAAGCACACTTCATTTTCACAAGTCAAATTACAATGAAGAAAGAAGAGAGAAGGTATATGTATATGTATACATAAATATATGAATACATATGATATATATATATATATATACATACATACATACATATATATATATTTATTTATATATATTTATATATATACATATATATATATATATATATAT
>BOPN01001016.1:77500-90000 GCA_017312705.2 Penaeus japonicus
TCATTGTTATTATAATTATCACTCTGATAATTGTAATCATTATCATTATCGTCCCTATCACTGTTATCCTCATATCCCTCTGTATATTACGAATTACTTTTTATCAAATCCACCATCATCATAAACTTTATTATAATCATCACTATTATTGTTATCATTATCGTTATTAACATTATTATTATCATTGTTATCATTATTATCATTAACATTAGCGTTAACATTAGCATTATCAATATCATTAGCATTATTACTAACCTTATCATAATTATTATTAATTTAATATCATTAACATCATTATAACTATTATCATTGATAATACTATATTATTTTCTTAATCATCATCATGACCATTATCATTATCATTATTATTATTATTAATATTATTATGATTATCAATATTATTATGATTATCAATATCACTATCATCATTATCATTATTTTAATGTCCCATACAAAAACAAGTACAAAAGCTATCAACATGTTGGACAGCGCAACGATGACTAAGTTGCACATCCATGGCATGTTGTTGTCCATGAACTCACTAGGATGTCGTTAAATATTTAAAAATCAAAGCGACTACCGGCAACAAAATTTTATCATGCTTTTGAAATCACTATGACCCTCAGCCATTTTGCAATTTTATTATATCAAAAGAATAGAATCTAAGGTATGTCTGCAGAAAATGTAGACAAAAAGTAGCTATCCTTACAGAAGTAATGGAAAAGTAGCATATATGCCTCTGTTTCCTTTGTACGAAGAACCGTCAGCTGTCCCCCTGTTCCATGGATAAATGACGACATCAAGAGAGCCACTGACGAACAGGAATAATGCCCATCAAGCTCTCAAAAGTAACAGATATGAGGCTGCCAGCCTGATTATGAAGCGAACGAGAAAAAAAAGATAAATAATTATATCAAAGCTGCAAACTATATATATTTCAGAAGTAAATTCACTAATTATAAGAACAACTTTGGTAAAGGGTGGAAAATACTTGAAACGCTATTTCCTAACAAAAACACACCACACCTATGATATTGCAACTTTGAATAAACAATTGTTTCTACATTACAACAAAACACCGATCGAGAAAGGCTGATAACTAATGTTTTCAGACCATAACCCGTGGACATAGAAACTATTACCCAAATAATAAAACACCTTTGTGAAACAAATGTGGGAGCAGACGGTATTTGTGTAGGTAGAAGTCCCGTCGTTATTCCAATATGTCAAAGGTATTTGTTTCTCGATAAATTCATTACTCTTCACACAGATTAAGGTTGGCGATTGTGTATGAAACAAGTTATCACGTTAATATCAATATAGTTTAAGTCATGATATATAACACTTAATACAAGTACAAATGAAGCACTATATATACACAATAGGTAAACACTACGACCTACAAGCAATACTAAATTTCCAATTTATATATATATGTGTGTGTGTGTGTATGTGTGTGTATGTATATATATACATATATACATATATATAACAATGCACATTAAGCTACCATATAACATTAAAGCAGTATAATGAAAGCATATCAGCGAAAGCTAGATACCAAGTCTGCCAGTCTACCAAGGACGAGTGTCTATAATAATATCTGCCCTCGAGTGGCCTCTGCCAGCTATAAGTGCTGACTCATCTGATCATCATCACTGAATGCTTATCGTGGCGGTTGGATTGCCTGAAGGTGCTCCAGTTGCCAGGGGGAAAGCAATAGGCATAGCTGCCTTACCAGCCCGGCGGCTGTCGTCCCTGGGCCTTGCCTGAGGAAGCGAGTGTGCTCGCATTCCATCAGTTAGTGCTCTATCTTGGCGTCCGGCGCGCCACAATGTCTGCAGCGTCGCTCATCATGCCCAATGGTGGGTATGATTTGCCACGCACAAGGGTAGCCTAATCTCAGTCTGTGAAGACTGACTTCGGCTCGCCTTGGTATTTTATTAGAGAGTATCAGCGACTCATAGCCTGTGGCGTCTGAGTACCAGCTGGCCGAGCGGGAGGTTCTCGCTTCCTCTCTGTGGCGCTGCAGGGCACCGACCTGCCCTGCAGCCATCATTTTACGCCTTAGCAGTTCTCGGCTAGGATGCACCACAAGATTACTCAAGGGTTTTTTCCTGCCTTCCTCCGCTAGCCTGTCAGCTACATCATTCCCTTTAATACCAACATGGCTTGGAATCCAGTTGATGATAATGTGTCTACCCTGATCCAGGATTCTCTGAGCAATAGTAAGAATCGTGGTCAGAAGGTAAACGTTATCACGGGGCGTGCTTTGCTGCAGGCTGTCGATGGCGGCCCTAGAGTCTGTATGTATGACAACATGCCCGTCCGTCTGGGCTGCATGGGCTAGGGGCTCTATAGCGACAGCCTCTGCTTGGGTGAGGAGGGGCATTATCGGACACCCGCATAGCTTGTGCTATGTCCCTTGCTGCAAAACCGGCGCCTGCAGTGTGGGAAATTGGGTCTACAGAACCATCCGTGAAGTAGGTTTTACTACCCGGTGGCGTGATTTCTGCAATGTTCCTCTCCGCCTCAGCCTTCAAAAGAGACGGAGAGTACTGAGTCTTTCTCCTTGACAGGTTCATGACAGAATACTCTATCAAGGATCTTGCCCACTGTGGGGCTGTGGCATAGTCAGGGTGGGGGAGGTCCATGCCCTTAACCAACAGTGTCTCATTGAGCTCAAAGCGTATCAACACCCTGGCTGTATAAGACAGCCAGGAGTTGTTGGCAGAGAGTTCTATAGTCCAGCGGGGACTATAGAACTTTGGCAAGAAACTGAGCCGCCATATGATCGATCTGGATGTCCATAGGGAAGAGGTTGGCCTCCAAGAGGAGGTTGGTAACCTTAGCCCATATAGGAGCACCCAGAATGATCCTGGCGGCATCGTTTTTCATGACGTCAAGCCTTAGTCCAGGCTTGACCGTAATCAGGGCGACGGAGGCGTAGTTCACGATGGGACAGACAGCGTGCACATAGAAGGATCTTAGTACACGGTGCCCAGCCCCTAAGCACCACCCTGACAGAGCTCTCATGACAGAGTCTTGCCTTGGTCCGTTCTAAGAGGTATTGAACCTCCGAGCGGAAAGTAAGGTTACTGTCAACCCATACACCCAGGTATTGGAAGACTGACGTAGACCCACTCTAGCTCTAACCCTTGGACTCACGCAGCCCTTTGGTCTCGGACATCCTGTTTCAGCGCCATTGCCTTCGATTTGGCTGCTGAGATCTTAAGCCAGACTCACCGGCATTCCTCGGACATTATAGATCGAACAACGCTGGAGTCTTTCTGGATTAGATTCTCATTCTGCCTCCCAACGGAGATAATTTCCTGAATCATCTGCATATGAGATGATCTTGCACCCCAATGGGAGTGGAATGTCGAGGATGCTTAACATGAGGGTGTTAAACAGAGCCGGGCTGAGGACCCCCCCTTGTGGAGTGCCATTCTCCAGGGGTAAATGCCTGGAAAGGTGACCTTGGAACTTCACTCTGGCAGTTCTGTCCCGGAAATAGTCACCAATCCAGGCAAGCAGTCTGCCCTTGATTCTTTGGATCAGGACCTCTTGAATGGCGAGTGGGCTCCCTTGGATTCAAACCGCCTAAGGTCCAGGAAAACAATGACAGATCTGTAGTGTTGCTTCCTTCAGTGCTCAGTAAGGTGGCTATACTGTGGGCAGTGCTCTTACCCCTTGTGAACCCATGTAGGTGTTCATGTGGAGGTCTCAGCTTCCATTGGAGCCAGTTCCATTCTCATTCTCTCTGCCGTCTTTCCCAGACAGCTGAGTAGAGATGAAACTGGGCTCGACCCAGCTCCTTTGGTTTGAGGATGAGGACTATGTCAGCCCTCTTCCAGCCCTGTGGTAGTGTAGAAGTCTCCCAGGACTTGTTGATGAGATGCAAGAGTGCAAGCTCACCTTCAAGTCCTAGGTGGGAAATGATGGGGTAGGAGATCCCATCACAACCCGGGGCTGACCACGAACTGGTCTTATATGTCCGCCTTAGTTCCCTCAGAGAGACCATGGCATCGGCATCATCAGACTCGACCACCTTTTCTCCGATGAAGGCATGCCTGCCTGGAAGCAGTTCCTATTGGCATGCCCTCAACTCTGCTGGTAGACTGGCGCTACTTGTTCTGGCAGAGAACTTGAGTGCCAGTCTCTCTACCTCCGACCGCGGGTCATGGTGGGTCTTTCTGGGGGCTGAGCGATTTGTGGCCCATCTGATGCGGTTGCACAGCTCTGTAAGGGAGGTTTGGTGGCCAAAGGACTCACACCACCCCAGCCACTTTTCCTGCTTAGCAGTTTCCTGAGCATCCCTGAGAGCCTCTCTCAAAAGAGCGTGGTTCTCAGGGGTTCTCTGTCTGCGGAAGTGTCTTCTGCACATATTGATTCTGTGGTTGACCTCCTTAATCTCATCATTGTAGTACCAGGCGTCTTTAAAACACCTGAACCACGGACGAGTTTTGGGAATGGTCTCTGAGGCTGCCTCGTCTATGGCATTAACTAGTCTTGCCTCAAGTGTATCCACATTATCATTATGTGAGAGTCACTAGTTCTGAGGCATAGCCAGGGCCTCCATGACTCCAGATTATGGCTACTCACCGCTATCAAAGGATTGCACTGGGGCACAGAGTGGGCCATCAGATGGTGGTGACTATACATAGTGATCGCTCGTGGCAGTGTTGTCCACAGACCAACATGAATTCTCTCTTGGTACGGTGGCAAAGGTAAGATCCAGGGACCCCCACCATGATGCGTAGGCTCCTGGTTGTGAGAAGAGCAATCCTAGGGGCATGACTCAGCCTCACGGCTGTGTGATGGCCTGCAGCATCCCAGCTCAGCAGTGGGAGCCAGGATGGTGGTGGGCGATGAAGTCTCCCTAGAATTGGCTCGTGTGCCCATTGCTGTGAACTTATAATATCTATGGCTCCTACAGGGTTGGCCTGGCCTGGGTGTGCAACAGGGGACCCCTAGCCATATGGATCTCAACTGGAGTTCAACACCTTCTCCCGCACTGCAGGATCAGCCGTCAGGGGAGCAGGGAATGTTCGACTTCACAGAGGTGGCTCAAATCTCGGTGTCCATTGGAGGAGCCTTTAAAAGGGGATGATATCTGAGAAACCCGAACAGTGTCTCCTGTTAGAGTCTCCTGGAGCATGACAGCATCAGTGTTCCGAGATCGCACGATCGCGTGGAGAAGAGCATTCTTCAGGAAAAGCTGTGATATTCCACTGCAGGTATGCTTCAGGTTAGGAGCCATGTTCGACCTTTTTCGTCTGGAGTCATTAAGTCTGCGTCGTCAATGACGTCTGACTCAATCGGTCTCAGTGTCCGACGCCAGTGTGGTATGGCAGATGGCCTGAGTTGTCAGCTCCTTGGTGAGTTCCTCACTGATCAATGATTTCTTCACTGGACTCGTCACTGTCATTAGGACAGGTCAAGCCATTAGAAGAAGGGCTGGGTCTCCTGGGAGGGTGGAGAGCCCTGGTCGCCTTGACCTTCACTCTGGATGGTCGTGGCTACCTCGCCCCCATAAATACCCCTGCGAGGCCCTGGATCGTCAGCAGATGCCCTCTTGTACATGAGCCACTAGCTCGGCAACGACACTGCTCACAACTTGTGCCCTTTTGGCACTTGTTGTTTTTTTTCTCTTTTTTACTGAATTTTACTTGCCATTTTTATTGTTCAAAGGGTTGCGGCCATAGAGAAATTCATGGCCAGGCCAAGGAATCTATTTGAATATGGGAGGAGGAGAGACCTTTTGTGTTGTTTGGAATAATAAATAATAAACATTGATGTTCGGAACTTTATTTTATATCTTTCAAGACAAAATGTAAAACACGGGAATAAGAATGTTTGCCTGACTCTAGCCACGCCTGCTCGGCAATGTCCTGTGTAGGAACTCTATTTCTTTCTACATACAAACTGACATACACTCATACACATAAATAACATACATTTTACACGTCTTCTACTGTCTCGCATATACACGGGTGCTGATCCCTTATCAGCTGGTGGCAGCCTACCCCTACACAGGACGGGATTCACGTTACCATGAATTCAATCGGGATTTTACTTTGGGGCAAGGGAATGTCTCGGGGAATCACTACAGGGACACTTGGCAGTAGTGTCCCGCTTGCCATCCTTGTGTGCTTTGAGGCACACCTCCGTGCTGTGTGCCTGACTACAGACACCACACTTCGGCTTTGCAGAGCAAGTGGCCTGGTGGTGTCCGTACTTCTGACACGTGAAGCAACGGAGTGGATCAGGGACATACGTCCTGAGGTTGTAGGAGCCCCAATTACCAAGGTCCAAGGACGCAACTGGGGCTCCCTTCAAGGTGACCAGGACTTGCCTGGTTGGGTGCTTCCCTTTGGAAAGTCGGGAAGCTCCCACCACCTTGGGATGGGCGGTGATGACCTCAAGGTCATACATCTGAGGGAAGCCAAGAAGCACCATCTTGGACTTCCTCTCATCAGAAGTCAGGGCCGCCAGACTCACCTTCCGCCCATCCTGGAGCTTGTCAGTCTCCTGGAGGAAGGTGAGGGTGGACTGGTCCTTAGGGATGATTATCATGCCTTTGTCTCTGGCAATTCTAATCGTCAGACAGCACTGTCTCTGGGTTTCCAGAGCCCGTACCATCTGATAAGCGTTGTCGAATCCTTCCGGTTTTGGGGGAACCGACTCGGGGCTACAGACTCGCCCTCCGAGTCTGTAGCCGGCCGAGGACGCTTAATGCCTGCCTTCCGAACCGACGCCGGAATTTTGGCAGTGGGGCCAGCAGGGTTGGAGTGTCCTGTCTGGCTTCCATTTTTGGTTTGACTCGTCTTCTGAACCGACGCCAGAGACTTGTCAGTGCCAAGGGCTGGTTTGGAGGGTCCAGCCCGAGGCTCTTGGGTAGGCTTTCTCTGAACCGACGCCAGAGCCTTTCCCAACTTTCGACTTTTGTCACCAAGGACCTTAAAAGGTTCCAAGGTGACAGCCTTGGTCATCTTCGTTCCAGGTTCGTCAACGTGGGGGGTCAGTCAGGTTTTTTTTGTGATAGATGCCATAGATATAGGCGTTCAATTCATCCTCCCACGCCCCCACCCACCACGGAGTCTAACAAGGGGAAGCTGTGCACTGAGACCATGCTCAGAAGCCACAGGGGTGGTGGGAGTATATACGTAACCCCTGCCTCGCATTGATGGCATTCGCAAATACATGCGATTGCCTGCAAAACAGGAGCTGCTTGACCCTAGCCTAGCTCAAAAGAGAGACCAGCCAATTAACCTAATCAAGCCAAGATCAGGCCACCCGTCTTGCTGCAATAGAGGACCAAAGAGGTGTGTTGCTAGTCGCAAGGCTTACTCATACACGGCATCACTCAACCTCCAGGACTCCCGTCTCCCAGCGCACAGGGGCACCACGCACGGCAAACACGTGGGTAGGTGTGTGCCCCCCCTGGGGGGAGGATCGGGGGGGGGGGGGTGTGATCCCACCTACTAGATCAGCACCTAGGAACGCTTAGTCGTCCTTCCTCGGAGAATCAACCACTAGAAGGCCACCTTAACGGGAGGGAGAGACTGGCCAATTCTAGAACGGGTTCTTCCGAGGAAGGAGTTCAAGCCCCCGTGCCACGACAAGGTGGTTCCTTATTGCGGAGGTGCTAACGAGTGTTAACTCGACCTGAGCTTAGTCCTTCCCAGTGTGATGCCCAGGCACGGCGGTGACCGCCAGGCGATAGTGGAAATTCACGAGCTTGGACGGGCCTCGATCTGACGATCACGGGGAGTTTTAGAACTATGTTAGCTACAGTGTTACTACACATAACTAATGAGTTATTTTTAACATAGACAGCAGTCAGGTAAACTTCCTCACATCGTGCGACCTTTCCTATTCACAATTTCCATGAAGGATTTATCAACTATAACCCACAAGTGCCCTCTAGTACAACACGCTGATGATTCACAATTTCTTCATGGTGATGCAATAAGCAACTTTAATCTGTTAATAAGAAATACACATCATACTCTTATACAATATATTTTAACATCACTGACTGTCACATAGACCAGCATAAAGACAACCTATCTACATAGTTGGTCGGCAAAAGTTCCCATAGACTCAACAAATACAATTCGAAGCTACAATATCAAACCGAACTCATTTAGACAGATATATGATATTCTACACGTTGCATAGGGAAGTAACGGGCGCACTAAACTATCCTAATCAATAAAAAAAATCAAGTACCTGCTGAAACAAAAATCACTATTGAGCAAACTCTAATCTCTAAGCACCGTTAACTATTGCACAAATGTTTGGGGTTCCACTAACAAAACTCAGATGTTGAAAGCAAAAGATTACAAACATTGCTCCCAGAGTTGTATTGATTAAGGTTCGTAAGTTTGGCCACATTACCTGACATATTCACAAATCAAAATGGCTAAAGATTACAATTCAAATGTAATCATCACATATGGTTTCCATTCATAAACTTAGTCTGGGAACGATCCACAGTGGCTTTTACCTTACACCTTACATCAGGTCTTTAAACACATCATGTAAATTTTATATATGTCAAAAGATCGCTTACAGAAACTGGAGCTCAGCAAATGAATATACATGGAACGATGACCTGGAATCTTGTTACCTCATGATATTAATGACATTACTCACGTCAATGATTTCGAAATCGAGCTAAAATAATATATATGACCAACATGATGCAAATGTATTTCTATTATATGTGTATATATATATATATATATATATATGTATGTATGGATGTATGTGTGCGCGTGTGTATATATATATATATATATATATATATATATATATATATATATATATATATATACAAATTCATATTTCAATTTATTTAGCAATAAGTTTTATATTTATGTAAATAGAATAACCATTTATGGACTAAAGTATTTTATTTTGATTATAATTATCATTGGTGTTGTTATCATTGCAAACATCATCATTTTATGATCATTATCATTATGAGAGAGAGAGAGATAAAGATGCGGTGTGTGTGTGTGTGTGTGTGTGTGTGTGTGTGTGTGTGTGTGTGTGTGTGTGTGTGTGTGTGTGTGTGTGTGTGTGTGTGTGTGTGTGTGTGTGTGTGTGTGTGTGTGCATGTGCATGTTTGTCTTTCTGTGAGCCTTTGTATGTGTTGGAATTTATATGTGTGAAAATGAACGCTGAAATAGCAGTAAAAAAAGTAGAACAAAATTTATTTATGAAGAAAAGAATATATCGTAGAACCCGGAATGGAAACAAATGCAACATTTTGAGCTTCGGAAACTCGTTGCATTTTTCCCGTAGAGATCGAGAGGAAGATATATTATGCATAGAATTTTATCAAGGACTGACAGTGCTTGGAAATTTTGCCTCTGCTTCGCGTATGTACATGGGGGTCATATACACATAAACACACACATGAGCGTTTGTGTCTGCATACCTTTGCTCATGTACTGCAGATATATGTGTGTTACATTTATGTCTTGCAATATATGTATCATGCGATCACGTTATTCATATTAATGCTTTTATTTTTACAAATGTATCGTAGTCATCCATCTATCAAACTATGATTTTAGTTTTATCTATGAATATATTAATGATGATAATGATATCACTGATGATAATACTAAGAATCATAATGATAATTATGATAGTAATTAAAGATGACAACAATAATAGCAATATTATATGATAATGATTACAACAAGAACATAACAACAATTATAATTATCATATTAATAACAACAAAAGCAGTAATAACAACAAAACCTGCAACAACAACAATAAAAAAACAACTACACGAATATCAACAATCATAATAATGACTTTAATAATCATTATCATTACCTCAGCAACGAGGACAGCAGTACATAATAATATCCCAGCCCTAAAATCACGAAGAAATATTAAATTACCTTAAAATTACCCACTATATATCTACAAGCCGATGTTCATTATTGGAGAAGTCAAGGTGATATTTCATACGTCCTGCACAGTGTGTCTTAGCGGAAAATAAGATGCCGAAAAAAAAATAAATAAAAAAAGGAGTAAAAAAAAGTTAGTCTCAAAATCTTTCAAAAGGAGGTATGTTATAACACGGCATGCACATAATGCATTTCTCTGAGCTTGTCTTTCCGGAAATTAAGATGCTAAGAGTAAAGGGAAAGGAAGAAAAAAGAAGAAGAGCATAATCAAGGAAAAAAGGCAAGCATGAAGAAAACTTTGAGGAAAAAAATTATATGCATATGCTTAATACAGTATGAAACTTAGAACATGACAAACTCTTACTCTTCTTAAAGATGATAATACTGATGATAGTAAATAATTGATAATCACTGTGATGATTATAAGAAAAATAAAAATGACAACGATGTTTAAGATGATTATAATGATAACAATGATGGCAATATTGGGGAATTATATATATATATAGTAAAAGTATCAAGGGTAATGATAATAATGATAGAAATGTTAATAAATGCAATAATGAAAATTATAAAGATAATAATTTAGATAATGAAAATAACAATGATGATGATAATCGTAATAAAGGAACGATAATAACAATGATAATAATAGTGAAGTTAATGATAATGATAATAATAGTGAAGATAATGATAATGATAAAATTAGTAATCATAATGATAAAGATAATAATGATAATGATAGTAACAATGATATCGATAAAACTAATAATCATAATGATAGTAATGACAATAGCAACAATGATAATGAATATTATAAACATTATGTTAATAACACTTACAACAATAACAGTGATAATAATGTCAATAATAATGATAATGGTAATAGTAACAAAAATCATAATAATATTGGTAACAGCAATAATGATGATAATGGTAATGAAAGTAATAACAATAAAACACTACTAATAATAATCAAAGTAAGTAAGATGATGATAATAATAGTAATAATGACAATAATAAAAATAATCATGACAATAAGAATCATAGTAATGATAATAACAATACAAAGATAATGACAATGGTGATGATAAGGGTAACAACTATGACAATAATAATAATATTAATGTTGAGGATGATGATACGAATATTAATAATGATAATGATAATAATGGAAACAATGATTATAATAATGATACAAGTAATAATAATGATGACAATAATAACAATGATGATTATGATAATACTACTACTACTAATAATAGTAATAACAATGATGATAATAATAATAATAATAATGATACTAATTATAAAAAATGACAATAATGATTATGATAATCACGATGAAACTGATAATAATTATAAAGATAAATACGATAATTTGATAATGTGGATAATTATGATAATGATAGTAATAATTATGATAATGATGATAATAATGATGATAATAATAAGGATGATGGTAATAATAATAATAGTAATAGTAATGATAATAATGATAATGATGATAATAATTATTGTTATAATATCAATAATGATAATAATAATAATAACAATAATAATGATAATAATAATGATAGTAATAATAATGATAATTACAATAATAGTAATAATGATAATCATTATTACTATTGTCATCATAATCATCACCACCACCATAACCATCATCATCATCACCGTCATCGTCATTGCCATCATTATCATTATCATTATCATCATCATCATCATCATCATCATCATCATCATCATCATCATCACATCATCATCATCGTCACCATCATAAAAATAATCCTATTAACAATAATAATGTCAAAGAAAATAATAATGATAGTAACATAACTGGAAGATAATCAGCAATATTATTGTCTTTTGAGCCATTCAAGTTATAATATCATTCGGTTTAGAAAGTAAAGCTATATACTTACTAATCATAATTCTCTTACATTGACGGTCTGTTACAGCATTAAGAAAACATTATGTCAAGATATATAAAAATGTTTTTTTAGAAATCGTCTTTCTGCTCCGGTGAACGTGATGCACTGTAAAAAGTGAAATGCATTATAGAAACATAACATTAATGCATATGAGAGTCCGGAAGGAAGAGCGAAAGAAATTGTTCAGAAAATAAATTATTCTGCGTTTATTCATTCAGAAAATCGTGTCCTCGTTTGTTTAAGCAGAACAGAAAAAAAAGACATATTAGATTTTCTGTTGCGCTGACGACCAAGAAATTTGTAAATGCCTCCCCCAGACCAGTCACGTGGCTACCCAGGTTGCCATAAATGTTTGTTTTCACTAAAAGTAGACAATTAATTTGTACTTCCGAAATAGTTAGAGAAGATCGGCTCATTTCATGCAACCTGTTTTGAGGAGTCAGCTAACATGGCAAAAGTAGCTGACGTATAGGACGTGAAGGAAAATGCTGAGATACCCGGTTACCCTTTGGTAACCGGGTATCTTTAGCGCCATGTGACATCCCACCAATGGAAATGAACGATCGTTTCTCATCATCACATGAGTATACCATAAAGCAAAATCACCGTACCTTGTACTCAGTGC
>BOPN01001016.1:105000-112500 GCA_017312705.2 Penaeus japonicus
ATATATTCATGTCACAGCAAATGCAATAATTTCAGAAAGATCTCAAAACGCTTCAAGGAAAAAAAATATCGTAGAGATGTTTCTGTTACACCTATGTTCGGGATATCTCATATATGATAATAATAATAATGATAATAAACTTTAGCCAAATTAGAGTATCGATAAAAGTCACTTCACTCCAACTTAGATGTAAATATAAATAAGGGACAAAATAAGTGACTAGTCAGGAAAACAAGTGGCTGCCGTCTTCTAGTTGCCATGGCACGTTTGTCTGTGACTGACCTGTATTCTATGCAACACAACAGGTGTATTGCGTACAGGTAGTGTTACACCTGACGATTTTTTTTTTTTTTTTTTTTTTTTTTTTTTTTTTTTTTTTTTTTGTCTATTCATTAATGTTGGGTCTTAAGCTTATTAGGGATTTTTAACCATCCGGTTATTACTGTTTATCCTCGCAGCTGAAGACAAATCACTTTATCAATGGCATTATTGTTTATAAACCGGATATTCGACAAAAAAACTACAGATTCAGTTTATGTATATATTTGTGTGTGTGTGTGTGCGTGCATGTACACACACACACTTAATCTTAATCCCCGGCAAATTGTTAAGAGATTTCATTGGTGTTTAGGGATCGCTACATCATTTTGATTTTGGGATGTATATGTAATGATTTTGGCCTATGTAACGATTTTAGGCTGTCCGTGAAATAACTAAACGGTTACTTTATCTAGAAGAGGCAACAATTTCTATTGTTTAATTGGGCGTAATCAGTTCAACCCCCAAAAGTCAATAAAGTAATAGCATCAAATTTTTGAATGAAGTTACGAGTGAAAACTTGCAGTATAGCTTTGGAAACAGATGAGTCTGTTGGAAAAACCTACATGGAGATGAAACAGCTAAAAAAGTGAAAAGTAATGTGGTTTAACCTCCCTCCTTTGAAAAGACATGACCTTCAGAAATCTCAAATTGCACAAACACAAAATATTACAAGACTGCAGGTCTTGTAATATGCAGACACCGGCTTGAGGGTTATAGAAATTGAAATCGAGTCTCGGTCTTCGACTACACTACTTGGAGAAATTTGATTGAAAAACAGTAGCGACCTCTAAAGCAAATTTGATTTGACTGAAGCTTTTACTGTGTGTTTTCCTCAATTAAGAGGCTAAACAAAAACATGTGTACCAGTCAAATCTTGAAAGTCATATTTTTTTAACCACCCTAGTATATAGGTATCTGTCTATCTATCTATATCTATCTATCTATCTATCTATCTATCTATATATATGTATATATATATATATATATATATATATATATACATATATACATACACACAAACGCATATATCTATCTATACTCTGATTATCTAATATATATATATATATATATTTATATATATATTTATATATATATATATATATATTTTTATTAATATATATATATATATGTGTGTGTGTGTGTGTATGTATAATGCATATATATATACGTATACGTATATACATATATATTATTATATATTATTATATATATTATTATGATTTATTATTATTAATATTATTATTATTATATATATATATATATATATACATATATTATTATATAATATATATATATATATATATATATTATATTATATATATTATATACATATATATTATATACATATATATATTATATATATTATATATTATATATTATATTATTATTATTATTATTATTATATTATTATTATATTATATTATTATTATTATTATTATCATCATTATTATCATTACATATATTTATATTATATATATTATTATTATTATTATTATTATTATTATATTATTATTATTATTATTATTATTATTATTATTATTATTATTATTATTATTATTATTATATTATTATTATTATTATTATTATTATTATTATTATTATCATATATATATATTATTATATATTATTATTATTATTTATTAATATTATTATTATTATTATTATTATTAGTATTATTAATGCTATTATTATTATTATTATATATATGCATATTATTAAATACTATTATTATTATTATTATTATTATTATTATTATTATTATATTATACTATTATTATTATTATATTATATTATTAGATATTATTATTACGTATATTATACATTATATACATTATTATTATTATTATATTATTAAATGTATATATATATATATATGTATATATATATATATATATATATATATATATATATATATATATTATACATATATACATATATATATATATATATATATATATATACATATATTTATATATATATATATATATATATATATATATATATATATATATACATATATATATATATATATATATATATATATATATATATATATATACATATATATATCGCGTACTTTATTTGTGACTTTCTTGTGACCATGTTGACATAGCAGGTGGCATAGAAGCAGCGACTATTACCAAATTCACTCCGTTTGTTTTTGTTTCAATAAGCATTAGATTTACTTTAGGGTCTGGTATATTCTCTACATGCCATGTTCTTAAACCCTTCCTTGTTAGTATCGGTAATTTCTTCCACTGCTAATTGACTGATCTTTTCTTCAATTAGTGTAATCTCTAAGCCCCAATTTTGCACGTTTTAGAGAGGGGTCAAGTTGCTGATATCTGGATTAATCGTGTTAATATGTCGATTGTATTTTCACACAAGCGTTCTTTCGCCCTCCTATATCTCCGTCTTGCTGATATATTTAACACAGTGTCGTTAATAGGTGTCTAAGGGGGGTGGGGAGACGCAGATTATTGTAGGAGGTGTGGGTGGGGGGGGGAAGGCGAACGTAGGTCACCTATTTGTCTTAGTCTTTGAAATAGGGGGGGGGGGCACCGCATTTCCGTCACTCATTCTACTTGGTTCGACTGATTCTTACCTTGCTTAATCATATTGGTTAATATGTATCTAGTCTGGAATGTAACTCTGAATGAGCATTTTTTGCCTTTCTAGAATGTTCCAATGTTCCTTGGTTCTTGGTATGGCATCAGTCCGTTTCCTATCATGGTTGCACCTTTCAATACCATCTTCTTGGATCTTTTTCAGCATGTCCTAAAATCATTACATAACTCACTAGAAATCGTAAGTAGGCGTTGATTTGAAAAAAAAAAAAAACTGTTTTAAATGGTTGAAAATACGAAACTTAAGGACAAAGACGAACGTGCAATACTCAAGATTTATGAGACCAAATATGACTCAACAGAGAATGCAGGAGAGCGAGGAAAACAAGCAGTATATGAGAGATCGAAAGAAGGGAGATTTGAGTATAGCTAAGTCGTGAAAGATACTAAGTGCTATTTCAAGACAAAGCTTTTCTACAACTGCATGAATAGTAAGTCAAAACCAAAGATCAAATTGTTGCCATTTTATCTATAAAAGTGGTTCTTTTTTCGAACTTGTTTTTCTTTCTAGATGTCATGAGAGGTTGTGTAAGCTATAAAAAAAAAAAAAAAAAAAAAAAAAAAAAAAAAAAAAGTCCAGAAATTGTCGACTTCAGACGTCAATTAAAAAATCATAATAAAAGAGTTAGAAAGTCTAGTTAAGTTTAATATATGCAAATCAGTCTCAAAATCGTTGTTATAAGGTGTGCTATGCAAATGAGTGGCTAAGTTATAAAATGCACAAAAACAAATATGAAAGAACAAAAAAGAAAGGGAGTAAAGAACATATATATGTGGCAATCATTCAATCATCCATGAAACTAGATTTTTCATGCCATTTTTAGATAAATAGACAAAAAAGAGATAAAGTTTGGACAGAATTTCAGAAAAACAAACAAATATTTTTATTTTATATTCGAATGCATTTAGTATTCAGAGGGTTTCGATGTTGCAAATAATTTAATTGCATGCTTTGGTATAGCATGATCTGATTTCTTTGTGTAATACGACATAATGAATGTGAGATTATACATTGTTTTCATGCGACCTAATTACGAAATGTATCTATACAAATTTATTCTACCATTGATTTATAGATGACCTTTGACCTAGCTTTTCTATCATAAATCTTCAGTGTAGGGTTTCAACTGATATTTGGTTCATTAGGTAGTTTGCATGAATGGATACATATTTAGATAGTTATGTGTACATCCATCTAGTACGTGTGTGTGTGTTTGTGTGTGTGTGTGTGTGTGTGTGTATATATATATATATATATATATATATATATATATATATATATATTTATATATATATATATATATATATAATATATATATATATATATATATGTGTGTGTGTGTGTGTGTGTATACGTATATATATATATATATATATATATATATATATATATATATATATATATATATATATATATTATTATTATTATTATTATTATTATTATTATTATTATTATTATTATTATTATATATATATACATATATAATTATATAATATATATATATATATATATATATTATATTATATATATTATATACATATATATTATATACATATATATATTATATATATTATATATATTATTATTACGTTTATTATATTATTATTATTATTATGTATTTCATCCTAACATAACTCGGGTAGATTCAGTGAGTCCATCTTCGTAGTTCATCGTCCACAAGCTCGAAATCAGTGACAACTTCCTGTAACTTCTTGTGTGGATAAGTCGGAGAATACTTTTGAATTTCGGCGTTTTAACAGTAACGTGTCCCCTTTTGAAGTTATGAACGACATGGTTGAACCTGGAATAGGATTGTATTCCGATGTGATTCAGAAATTGTAATCTGAAGACGTGGGGAAAAAAGGTCTTTCATGTGGCGGAAAAAACAACATTGTTATATAGTCCTTAGTACTATAAAGTGAAGTATGCTGGAGGGATTTTGTCCTGATATAAATAAATGAATGCATGAGAATGAATAACTTCGCAAAAGAAGAGATGTAATGAACATTTTTCGATTATCTTTTCATCAGAATTACAAGTCATATAGTTCTGATATAAAGTAATATGCATTAATTACATCTCACGTGTTGTACAGTTACAGTCTCATTTATACATTTATCTACAACAATAACTCATGCAACAGTAATAAAAGGTAAGCGTCAATTGATATTAACCACTTTTAAGGTCATCTTTTGTTAAGTACTGCTTTGAATGATATTGTAATAGTGTGTAGATACGGTTTACGTTACTATTTATGTTTTCTTTTTTCTTAAGTTTCCCATATATATATATATATATACATATATATATCGCGTACTTTATTTGTGACTTTCTTGTGACCATGTTGACATAGCAGGTGGCATAGAAGCAGCGACTATTACCAAATTCACTCCGTTTGTTTTTGTTTCAATAAGCATTAGATTTACTTTAGGGTCTGGTATATTCTCTACATGCCATGTTCTTAAACCCTTCCTTGTTAGTATTGGTAATTTCCTCCACTGCTAATTGACTGATCTTTTCTTCAATTAGTGTAATCTCTGAGCTCCAACTTTGCACGTTTTAGAGAGGGGTCAAGTTGCTGATATCTGGATTAATCGTGTTAATATGTCGATTGTATTTTCACACAAGCGTTCTTTCGCCCTTCTATATCTCCGTCTTGCTGATATATTGAACATAGTGTCGTTGATAGGTGTCTAAGGGGAGTGGGGAGGCGCAGATTATTGTAGGAGGTGGGTAGGGGGGGGGGGGGGAGGCGAGCGTAGGTCACCTATTTGTCTTAGTCTTTAAAATAGGGGGGGGGGGCGGCACCGCATTTCCGCCACTCATTCTATTTGTTTAGACAGATTCTGACCTTGTTTAATCATATTGGTTAATATGTATCTAGTCTAGAATGTAACTCTGAATGAGCATTTTTTGCCTTTCTAGAATGTTCCAATGTTCCTTGGTTCTTGGTATAGTATCATTCCGTTTCCTATCATGGTTGCACCTTTCAATACCATCTTCTTAGATCTTTTTCAGCATGTCCTAAAATCATTACATAACTCACTAGAAATCGTAAGTAGGCGTTGATTTGAAAAAAAAAAAAAAAAGTTTTAAATGGTTGAAAATACGAATTTTAAGGACAAAGACGAACGTGCAATACTCAAGATTTATGAGACCAAATATGACTCAACGGAGAATGCAGGAGAGCGAGGAAAACAAGCAGTATATGAGAGATCGAAAGAAGGGAGATTTGAGTATAGCTAAGTCGTGAAAGATACTAAGTGCTATTTTAAGCCAAAGCTTTTCTACAACTGCATGAATAGTAAGTCAAAATCAAAGATCAAATTGTTGCCATTTTATCTATAAAAGTGGTTCATTTTTTTCGAACTTGTTTTTCTTTCTAGATGTCATGAGAGGTTGTGTAAGCTATAAAATGTCTTTTGTTTCATGTCAATCGGACAATTAGAGCGGGGAGCGAAGGCTATTTGTTTTGCTGCGCTATTGACCTCGAGTCTGGAGCCTATTTGGCTATTGGTTTGGTCACACTAAAGGTCACCGCCCACTCATACTGTGGCCTATGAGGGGGAGAGCGATTGATGAAAGCTTGGGACGTCTTCGCAAATCTCTCTGAACTGAACTGGGAACATTGCCTGGTTCCTAAATATTGTGCAGGTACTACTTCTAGTTATAGAGAGCGAACAGTAGTACTGTAACAAGATCAGTATGCATACAGTGAGTGTACACCCACTACCTGGATTTACTGTGTTTGTCACACGGTAGTGGAAAATGCACTTTCACTGTTCACCACTGTTCAGCATCGGTCGATAACAAGAAGAGATGAAACATTGCAGAAGGTAAAAATATGTCAAGACGAGCTTTTGCAGCTGCCGTGACCGAACCGGTCATTATGTTGAGGAAGAGAAGTATTTTGCCGACCATGTCGCTGGAGGGAAATATGGAAATGATATTAAAAATATGGAACATTAAAGAAGTCTAAAAGCAGTCGTCTTTCATAGATCAGAAACGGTGCAGCAAAATTAGTAATGAGTTGAGTGCCTCTAACTCGAGAGAAAAAAAATCATTAAGACATTAGACAATAAGTAGAAAAATACATCACATGGCTGGAAAAGATAATGAATGGAGAGAAAGGGAGAAAGGTGGTATGGGAGATATTGACAAAAACGTCATAGTAAAAAAAAAAAAAATGAAAAGTGAACAGATGGAATCTGTGAAAAAAGAAAATCCCAGGGAAAATACAGCTAGAACAGATAAGAGTTTTACATTGAAAGTGACGGAAGACTGTTCAGAAGAACTGTTCAGGAAATTGAAATACAACAGTTTTACCTCGTCCATACCAAGCAATCTGTCACAACTCCCGATAAATGCTAACACAGGCAGACAGATTGCACCTTGGTGATCGTGTCTGGCACCGGAGTTTCTCCTTGAGTCTTGGAAGGTCATAAAATACTTCAGAAAAAGAAGATGAACTCCCCCCAAGGAAAAAGTATTTCATCCTAACATAACTCGGGTAGATTCAGTGAGTCCATCTTCGTAGTTCATCGTCCACAA
>BOPN01001016.1:132500-135000 GCA_017312705.2 Penaeus japonicus
ATGATCTATTGGTCATGTTGATGTGAATCATTCGTACCTCAACCGCTTGTATATTTTGGGACACATTCTCCACAAGGAACATACAGTAGTACAGTGTTCCTAAGAACTCATAGCGAGGGAAGTGGCCTGTTTATACTATAGAGATTTCCGACCTTATGATTATACAGCCTCGAAGGGCTACCTGCTGTCATGTTTATTTGCTATACAATCTGCCTCTGTGGGTATCTGACGACCTGTTTATTTGCTTGTCTGTTTGCCCTTCTGCGTGTCTGTCTGTCCTTATCTCGCCCCTCCCCTTCCCCCCCCTCTATCTCAGCTACATACCGTCTTGTAGATTTGTAGGTCTGAAGATGATTGTTACATAAATCTTAAATATCTATGAATGGTTAAGGTATTGTTTATTCGAGCTTTTAAAAAGTTTGGCTTTCAAATTAAATCTGAAATTTAGTTTTCACTTTTGATATTTTACTTTTCAAACATTATTCTTATCTTCCTTCCATTTTTTGTTATCATTATTTATATCACTGACCTTATGGTTGTATCGGATCTTTTGTGTTAATTAGATAAATTATTAGTTAAGTTATGAAGCGTATGTTCTCCGATTCTTTTTTATGTCAGCATTCCTATGCTATCTTACTTAGCGGTATTAATCCTGAAAAAATACACATTATGTTGATGGAATATGCATAAGAAGGAAAAAAAATATGAGGCACTAAAAAAAAAAATTAATATTATTCCTTGTCAGGTAAATGAGATGTGATATATATATATATACATATATATATATATATATATATATATATATATATATATATATATATATATATATATATATATATATATATATAACTTATATATATATATATATATATATATATATATATATATATATATATATATATATATATATGTATGTGTGTATGTATGTATGTATATGTATATATATATATATATATATATATATATATATATATATATATATATATATATATATATATATATATATATATATAATATTAATATATATATATATATATATATATATATATATATATATATATATATATATATATATATAATATACATACACACACACACACACACACACACACACACATGTATATATATATATATATATATATATATATAAATATATATATATATATATATATATATATATATTTATTTATTTATTTATTTATTAATTTACATATTTACATTAAGTATATATTTGCACACACAAGAAGTGTCCGTGATTTTAGACCGTCGGCGCACACACGCGAAACGAAAAGACCACAAACAAGGAAACATCAAATGCGTCGACTACCTGTCATGTGGGAGCGATGATATGTTAATGCAGAAGCCGAGTCGGGGAGTGTGGGAAGTTACGATAAGGGAAGGAAAGCGGGAAGAGGGACGGAGGGAAAGAGAAGGAGGCAGGAGAGACAGAGTGTGGATGAGGATGAGGATGAGGAGAGAAAGAGAGAAAGAGAGAGAGGGGGGGAGGAGAGAGAAAGAGAAAGAAGAAGAAGAAGAGGAAGAGAAGAAGAAGAGAAGAAGAAGAGAAGAGAAGAGAAGAAAAGTGGCAGGAGAAAGAGAGAAGAAGAAAGAAAGAAGAGAAAGGTCAGAATAAATAAGTAGGAGCAAAGATAAAGAGAAAAAAACACATATACCGATGAATACACCAAGAGCGAGAGAGAAGGAAATGAAAGCAAGACAGCAACTCACTCCCTCGATCCTTCAAGAGGAAGAAAAAAACATCCAAAGCGCTATGATTGGAAGGTTAGCGGGTCTACCGATGATCTATTGACTACAAACTTGGATGATGAAGAGGCATGGGAGAACACGGGCCGAGGGTGCCGATGTATTATGTGGCCTCGATCGCTAATAATTCAAACAAGAAGAAGAAAAAAGGATTGTTTGTGTGGGTGTGGGTGTTTGTGGGTGTGGGTGTGTGTGTGTGTGTGTTTGTGTGTGTGTGTGTGTGTGTGTGTTCCTTACATGCCAACAACAACAATTACTATAATAATGATTATCGTAGGGTACCTTGACTGATGGCAGGATTCTCTGGGGAATTTTAATTTTGATAGTTGAGTAATTATTCCAAAGGTTAATGCGGTACAGAGATAGTGTCTTCATCATTGTTTATTTTGTTTAAGTCATTCATCATTAATCCTCTAACACATGTATACCGGCCCTAAATACATCCGATGCAGAGATGGATTACCTGAATCCTTCAAGCGGGCAAGAAGAACCAATAAATCAATAATTATACTGATCCTGAAGTAACAACAGCATGGCCTGAATGATGGTTTGGTACCCTTGTAACTTCTGTGTTTGCAGGTGCAATAAAGCTAGATGTTAGGTGAGCATTTCATGCAAATGACTTTAGTGTTTCTCTACGATAGCATTATTATTAACACAACAGTAGTAACAATAATGATAATATAGCATTAATGATAAAAATGGCAATAATGATAATTGTAACAACAATGATGAT
>BOPN01001016.1:157500-159388 GCA_017312705.2 Penaeus japonicus
ATAGAAACACACGTAATCAGATCAAAGCTGTATCATTTGATCATCGCAACAGAAACTTAACATAATAGCCGGATTGCCTCCAGCCTTCAGTTCGAATGGTTTTAAAGTCAAGTGTAACCATCTCACTTTCGCAATTATTGATCTTATTGCACAGAGTGCTAGTTGTTCGCGCCCTGTGGCGTCAACATACCACTAGGCTGAGGGAGAGATTCTCACTCCTTCTCTGTGGAGCTACACAACCCAGCATGACCTGTATCCTCCACTTAGCATTTTAGTGATGCTCTGCCTGGCTTTATGACCATATCATATTTGTCCCCAACAAGATGCTAGATGGTCTGCAATTCATTCCCCTGGAGGCCAATGTGGAACCCAGTTGAAATTGATATGTCTACCCTGAACGAGGATTCGATGTATTATGACGGAAAGAATGTGCAGTAGGTAGATATCATCATTGGGCATACTCTGATGCAGGCTGTCAATAGCTGTTCTGGAAAAAGTATGATTATCGTGTCCCTTCTTTCAGGATGCTTGTGCTTGGACTCCCGTGATGGCAACAGCCTCTATTTGTAAGGAGGCGTATTCTGTGTCCCAAAAGGATGAAGTTTTGTCCCTTGCTGCAAAATCGACATCGTCAGTATGGGTGATTGGGTCAACTGATCCGTCCATGAAGTATTTTGGCCATTTGAGACAGCCAGAAATGGCTTACAAACAACTTGTAGTCACTCTCTGACTCAATAACCATAGCAAGGAACTGTGCCGCCATCAATAGGAGATTCGCATAGATCGGGGCCGCGCAGAACAACTTAAGTCTCTCCCCGAGATTCGGTGTACCAGTGATCAGGGTAAGCATGGTTCACAACGGGTCAGATCACATGAACATAAAACGACCTTAGGAACTTGTGTCTGGTTCTGATACCTTTGCCAGGTAAGGTCAGTGAGATCATCAGTGTCCCCCTTTTCACAGGGTCTCACATAATGTGGTTGAAGGTCTTTTGGGAGGAGTACCCTCTGGTTGTCTTGACCTTGATGGTCATAGGCTTTTTCTCGACTTTTGAAGCCTTCTCCTTAGTACTGGCTCCCCTCTCCTTTTCAGCTACCTCCTGGTGCTTAAGAGCTGCCTCTTTCCTAATGGAACAGGCAAGACACCAAGTATGAACTTTTTAGCATGATATTTTTGTTTCTCTCTATGTGCCTTAAGGAAAACTTCGGTGTTCTGCAGCTTGTTATGGATGCTGCACTTAGGCTTGATTTTACAATTGGTTTGGTGATGTCCATATTATTGGTAATCAAAATTCAGTGTTGCCTGATCTTTGGAGACAATCATCATACCTCAATCTTTGCATGACATTCTGTTGTATTTCAAGAGGCTTTATCAATCACTGGGAGCCATTAAATCCTTTGCGTTTGGGAGAACCTTGATCTTCCAATTTCTCTTCATCTGACGCTGTCGCCCTAGGTCGTTTGTGGCCACCCTTGCGATCCGGCGCTGAGAATTAGCCACAAAGGCCTTCTTGCCTGGGGGTTTCTGGACTGATGCCAGAGGTGTCATATAGCCGGACATAGCTTGTATTATGCGACGGCCGATCCATCTAGAGGACTTCTAGCCCCAAAACCACGACAAGGCAGCTCCTGTTGCGAGGAATGTGGAAGAATAGACGTTATGATTGGTTAAAATTACAACGCGCTCAAGGCCGTAACTCGTACGCCAGGAACCAGAGATCAGTTAAGGTCATTAATAGAATGAGGTCAGACTTTGCCAGAAACTGACCTCCTTTCCGCCACCCCTCATCAATATTTCCTTTAATCCAATAATCCCTTTAGCTGATTACTAGTTTCTTATCAACCAGATAACTATACATATATGCATACTCATATATATATATATATA
>BOPN01001016.1:173039-183039 GCA_017312705.2 Penaeus japonicus
TGCGTCCAGTAACCCCGGCCCCCCTCGCAACTGGATCCCGTGTCATCCAGCTCAGATTTACAAAGGACTCAGCCCATTCCACGCGGACAAAGAACAATAACGTTGTCTGTTGTGTATATCCTCCGTGTGTTACTAGAGTGTGTGTTTTTTTTCAACATTGAGAAAATTGTTGTGCCTTATTAGTTTAATGAGATCGGGTCTAACGAGCTGGCTTTATATAAAGATGTAACGTTGACAAAGTTCATTCTTTACAGGTGGCTCTTTCATAAGACTCTCTTGTGTGTGTGTGTGTGTGTAGTGTTCTCCTGTCACTCACAAGAGTAGTATGCTTTCGCTTGGTTGCCACAGCCGTAGATTGAGCGATGTGAGAGCCGTGAATCTACTTTCAAGATCAAACCAAGCCATCCCGTGGATTAAGATCAAACCAAGCCATCCCGTGGATTAAGATCAAACCAAGCCACCCCGTGGATTAAGATCAAACCAAGCCACCCCGTGGATTAAGATCAAACCAAGCCACCCCGTGGATTAAGATCAAACCAAGCCATCCCGTGGATTAAGATCAAACCAAGCCACCCCGTGGATTAAGATCAAACCAAGCCACCCCGTGGATTAAGATCAAACCAAGCCACCCCGTGGATTAAGATCAAACCAAGCCATCCCGTGGATTAAGATCAAACCAAGCCACCTCGTGGATTAAGATCAAACCAAGCCACCCCGTGGATTAAGATCAAACCAAGCCACCCCGTGGATTAAGATCAAACCAAGCCATCCCGTGGATTAAGATCAAACCAAGCCACCCCGTGGATTAAGATCAAACCAAGCCATCCCGTGGATTAAGATCAAACCAAGCCACCTCGTGGATTAAGATCAAACCAAGCCACCTCGTGGATTAAGATCAAACCAAGCCACCTCGTGGATTAAGATCAAACCAAGCCATCCCGTGGATTCAAGTGCAGTATCCTTGCGTGGACTCGTAGATGACTTACCTTTTTGGAGATCAACTTAAATTGACTTAATTAAGTTCATCTCCAACAAGTTGATTTGATGGGGATCAAGACAGTCCAGAAGTCGCCCTGCCTCGTGTCTCGTGACTCAAGGGTCCAGTCCGAGCGGTGCCACGTGGAGACCGCCCTTCTTGGCCTCAACCTGGCCAGGCCAGAGAAGAAGTCCCATCCCCGCCGGCTCCATTGCCGCTTCGTCGCTCCCAAAGTTGTTCGGTCGATTTGTGGTTAACCTGTTTCTTTCAATAAGGAACAAAAAGGAAACCGTGAGTGTGATTGATCACCTTTCAGACAGTGTAGGTTCTCATTTTTTTTCGAGTATCAGAAAAAATGCGCCTTTTACCTACATGAGAATGTTTTCTTGTTTTCAGTTTGACAGTGCTTATCAGTGGATTGTTTTAAACTGCAGGGAGCATGTTGATGTGGAATGATAAGTTTTGCAATAGGTTTCAATTTGTTTCGCAAACGCTGATCGGTATAACTTGCTATTATGATAGACAACATTTAGGTTGGATGGATGTACACTGAAACATCTGAAATACTTATAATATTTGAAATAACGTAGAACGGTTAAATGGACATGAAAGTTTACCGGACATTTCATCTATCAATTTGTCAATAATATTCTATATCAACTCATAAATTATTCGATGTTTTTCAAAATTTTAATGTCAGTTTGTCATAGAGCATTTACAACTGCATACAACATGAGAATTAACTTGGGAAAAAGATACAGGCCAGTACAGCTTGTGTGTGTGTTTGTATATATATATATGTATATATATATATATATATATATATATATATATATATATATGTATATATATATATATATATATATATATATATATATATATATATATATATGTAGATATATATATATATATATATATATATATATATATATAGAGAGAGAGAGAGAGAGAGAGAGAGAGAGAGAGAGAGAGAGAGAGAGAGAGAGAGAGGTGTGTATGTGTGTGTTTGAAAAATATAAACATATGTGTATATACATATGTATACACGTATATATATATATATATATATATATATATATATATATATATATATATATATATATATATATATATAAATCTCACACGTAAACAACGCATCCCAACGCTCCCACTACCCCTGAGGTAATCTACTACACCTGAGGCTCAAGGCAGAGAAAATATGTTCCAAAAGTGGGACACAATCAAGGCCCGTCTCCCGCAGATCTTCTAGCTAGGTGTACCTTACGACAGATTGCAGCTAGGTAGACATAGGGGAAACAGGACGTGGACCCCAAGAACAACGAATCGGGCAACACCGCTACGCCTTCAGAAGCGCTTTCGTTGTTCATGTCAACAATGGCGGCCATCTCCCCAAGTGGTCTCAAGCCTCCATCATCAAACAAGTATTGGTCCCAAGACAAAGGAGGACGGTAGAAGCGGCACTGATATGATCAACAAACAGCATAAACGGCGCACCGGGGAATCACGAACTATCTTAGGTCATTCCACGTCTAATCACTGATGTGACCTGATGATTGATACATATATATATATAGCCCACTGTTTATTATGCCCTGAGGAAGCAATATAGCGAAAAGGCCTTTGGCACATTCGTGTGCTTCCCTGTGTTTCCCTTCGTTGTTTTGTTTAGAAATTTATCAACATAAATCCTTTACATCTACAGTATATACATATACATATATATATATATATATATATATATATATATATATATATATATATATATATATATATATATATATATATATATGTATGTATATATATATACAGTAGATATATATATATGTATATATATATCTATATATCTATGTTTGTTTAGAAATTTATCAGCATAAATCCTTCACATCTACAGTATATATATATATATATATATATATATATATATATATATATATATATATATATATATATATATATATATATATACATACACACACACACACATGTGTGTGTAAGTGTGTATGTGTGTGTGTGTGTGTGTGTATCTATAGGTAAGTATTCATACATGTATACATACACATATATCTACAGCTTATCATGATTTTCCGCACTTCTGCTTCTCACTGCAGAAAACTGTGTACTATCTTTAAGTCCTACCATTCCCTACCCAACCATGAAATCAGTTTTAATGACCATATCTTTGTCTTTGAAAAATTACTACAGAGTCTTAAACAAAGTCCCATTGAAATAACTCATTTAAATTGAAATTTGACTTCATGAAATTGATATCTAATGTAGCCCATGCCTCTTTTCTGACCATAGAAACTTTATACACTCTCTACCTCAACTAATCCATAACTATCACTAGACTTAACAAAAAGGTTCGGTCATCCTTGATAAAGAAACTGATATTAGCAAAGAAAAACCTTATTTTAAATGATTCCTCTGAAGACCCCTTTACTGTAATTTCTAGATCCGAAGACAAACTTAATAGATTTCTGAGAACACTATTAGAAGATAAAACCATTACAAAAGCGATTTTCAGAATCTCTCCCCTCGTTCTGATCTCCGGGTGTAGTATTTGGTCCACCGAAAATACAAAAAAATACACAAAAAATACACAAATACACAAAAATACACAAAAATACACAAAAGGGGAAATCCAGTTCGCTATCTAGTTGTAGATGACCTGCTCTGTGGTGAAACTATTGTCTTGAATTTTGATAAACCCCAGCTAACTAGAATATTAAACTCGGCAGTTAAAGATTCACCCTTTTAATTTAATGTTGACCTTTATATGCATAATGATGGTGTAGTCGTAGGTTCACCACTTGGGTCTACTTTCGCGAATTGTTATTTTTATGTCATTATGAGAAAATCTGGCTTAATGGATGTCCCCCTAGCTATAATCTCCTCTTCTATAATTTCTTTGCTACCTTGATATTATGACAAGGAAATCAAACTTCTACCTCAATCTACCGTATGGATACAAATTTTATTTTCCTTCATTCCGGGACAGTTCAAATTAAATTATATTAAAACCTTACTTTATAGAGGATATAACCTCTGTTCGGACTGGCTTCACATTCATTTAGATTTTTTTTCTTCTAATATTGGGTACCCCTTCCATATTTTCACAAAGGCCTTCATTTTTTTCATTTATAAGTGTTCTACACCTCTAGCTTATAGTACCCAAAATGAAAAAGAAAAAGGAAAAAATCACTGTTACTTTACCATTCTGTGAACTACTTAGTTACAATATGAGAAACAATCTTGATAAAACACTTTAGCTATTTTTTCCTAAAATAAAATTTAGAATTCATTTTCACAAACCTACTAACTATAGCATCATTGTTCAGACACAAGGAACCTCAACCCTTTTTGCATATTTCTTTTTGCATATTTAATTGTCTATTCATTCAAATGCACACACTGTGATATGTGTTACGTTTATGAAACCCAGCACAACCTCACTTTAAGATTTGCTGCAAAGGACGCGCCATCTCACCCCCCCCCCCCCCTTTCTCTGTGTTGCAGGGCGCTCCGAAATCTTCCGAAGGTCGAAGTTCACTTGAGACGCCTGGGACTATGTTTTGCCCGAACCTTCTGCGAAGATGAAATGGGAGGCCGGCCGGCTAATGAGGCGATGACATCTGATCGTATCACGTCAGGTCAGAACAACTGATTTAACCTATATAGATATATAAATATATATATATATATGTATGTATGTATGTATATAATTTATATATAAATATTATAATATATATATATATATATATATTGTAAGGTATACATCTGTCATGAGGAGCCCGAGATATCGTACCCACAGTTCGTGAGGCGAATTAGAGCCACTTGTGAGGCAGGAAAAGGCTTAGGGACCAGTATTGAAGGGTCCCGTTCACTCCTCTAAGTCCACGAATCTCAGAGAGTCATAAGAAAAAGTGGTAGCGGGCATAACCCAGGCATAACGCGGGCATAACTCCCCGAGATCCCATCAATATCTACTCGTGGGTGTACCATGAGCTGAGTCACTCTTTAAAAGGTCTTTATGGCTCGGCCTAATAATAAAAGCAATAAAACTGAGAAAATGCAAATAATAAAACGGGAAGTCACTATAATAAAATAAAAGGGCAACGTAAAAGCAGATGAGTGAGCAGAAGGCTCCGAGAAAGTTGAAACGGTACAGCAAATGTACCGTCGAGGCAGAAGGCCTTACGTAAGTAAAGTACTACGGTAAGACGTAAAAATAAGTAAGAAAAAAAGGACTAAAATTCGAACTGACAGCACTAAGAGTGACCTCACGAAAAAAATAAAAGAGATGGTAAAACACCCTGAAGGGGCCAAGCAACACGAAGTCCTGAGGGGACTTCGAGCAATCAGAAATGTAAACTAAAACTAGATTAATAAAAACAATAGACAACGTTCAGCAAACATAACCTAGGCAAGTAACGTAAGAGGGGTCGGTACAACCTTTGGTCAGGTCTCGTCTGTAGCTGCAGTAATCCAAAGGGTTTAAAGCACAAACAAAATCGAATTATTTGATGCCAATAAAAGTCCTAATTCAAAATAATATTTATAAAATACAAATAATGAAAATGATTCATAAAACATTAGCAAGAACTGTATATAAGCGATACTGGTAATTAAAATAATCGCAAACATACAGAAAACTAAAAAGGGGTAACTCAATAAAACAAACAAAATAAATATATTAAGAAAAATCTCGTGTGAGGGGAGCACAGTCTGGACAACCCTCTGGATTCGTTCCTTCCTGCTTCATCAAGATATGTCATGGAGGTTTGATGAACCTTCGCAATAATTTTATTAAAATCCTTGATGACGGGGATAACCTTTCACAGAACCTGCCAATTCAAATAAATGAATGAATATCGATGCAACAGCCAGAGCTCCTGGAGAGGTACGTGGACGCCACCTTCATGGATAAAGCGTCCTCCTTGCACCTACGTAATTACAGGCTGCGCGTTGATTGGTATTTTAATAACATAAATAAGTGCAATAAATTACTTTGCTTGCCAATGTGATTGGTATTCTTGATTAATGTGCCAAACCTACTATTCCCTTCAAAGTGGTATGCAATACGTCTGGTATTCTTGGATATATATATATTTAAACATATAAATACATTTATGCCCGCATACACACATACACACACACGCGCGCGCGCGCGCGCGCAACCATATAGACATTCCTTCTGTTCCGTTTTGCTAGTTCAGCTTTTCTTCCATGACCGCAAATATTGTCTCGAGCGTCGGTCCGCCATCTGTATCACCTTCGTCAGCGGCATTCGCATTCATTAATCTTTCCTGAGGCTGGTTCGGGCTCAGGCATGTCAAACAGCGCATCCTTCCCCTGGGCTGCATTGGAACCGAACGCTGGGACGTGTCAAGCTCATGGGTTCGTTTGGTGCATGAAGTGGTCCACTCGCGTGAACCGTGACTGTCTGGCACTGGTCCACCTCGACCCTCCTCGCGGCGTACGCTTTATGAAGACTCATAAATAAACATTAGTAGGTATGGTAGAATCCGATAATAAAAAATTAAGGGTATGACTATTTTGAGTTACGTTTTACGGAAATCGAGTTAACCATTGTGTTGAGGCTCGGTTGCCTTCTCTTCATTTCCGATCCCCTCGAGTGCCGAATCAGCCTGGAAAGTAATTGTTTTACGAGCTTCTATTGGTGTTTATTAATGCGAATATGTTTCTCCCTGTGGGTAGAAACCATCTGATTATGAGCTTTAATGGATTCGCTTTATCATCGCTCATGTCAATTTTACTCGTATTTCTATTTGTATGATGAAGTTTAATATTTTATATTGCTTTGTTATTGGTTAATTAAAGCTTTTCATCGAAAGTTATGTGATTTTGCACAATATTTTACATTTATAGAGTATTCTGTCGCTTTTTTCTAGAATTCGTACGTTCTGTTTAATAATTCATCATAGTGTGTTTTTATTCAACAATATTGTGGTATTTCGCTACGTTGTCGGTTTTCTGTGTGTTTATTAACCGTTGTTAAATAAGCCCTGCACTAGACTTTGAAATTGAACTGAGTCCTCTTGGTTCACCCTCCAGCGACGCTTGAGCAGCAAAGAAAGGTTGTGTCTGACCATCTTACATTTCCTGTAAGGAAATTGCTGGGCGTACAATTGTATATATAGCTATTGCGATGGTAGACCTTGTTATTTACCGGCACCCGGTCTATATGCTCCAATATATCTTATTTGATTCATGGGCCTTTATTGTTTACCTCTCCCTTCAGAAGGAAGAGTCGTTTAGGACATTCCTGATCAGTCTTCACATCCTATTTTTGTGTCAGCCCATTACTGTATTTCTGTCAGTGATTTACTTGTCTAATTCCTGTTCTCTATTAATGGGCTGCTCTTTTACGGGGATGAAAAGGACGGCGTTTAAAAAGTAATATATTTACATGACGTACCCGTCCAGAACCATCTTTCAGTATTGATATGAGGGAACATTTTTAGCAGTCCTGTCAGAGTGATAAACATCTTGTATTACGCCAAGGTAGAAAGAGCAATACATTAAGTTAGTTCGTAATGAAAATTATGATTTACGCCAAGCCATACATCGTTGGGCAATCTCCATTAGTGTGCGTTCCAAAGTCGGCTAAATATTTTTTTATAGAAAATTCGCTCATGTGCCAACCGATTTTTTTAGCTATTTTTTTTTAACCATTATCATTACGTATGGGGATGTGTCGTAAAAGCCTTTAAGTGTATTTCAAATTGTTACAGACACGCTATTTACAGCACCAGCGAAAGAAAAAAAAATTTCGACAGATCAGTCAGCCGTCAGTTCGCTTGTTTTTATTCCCTTCCATTATATTAGAAAGCCTAATACACAAACATGTATACATACATACATACACACACATACACACACAAATGCACACACACACACACACACTATATATATATATGTATATATATGTATATATATATATATATATATATATATATATATATATATATATATATATACAGGTATATATATATATATATATATATATATATATATATATATATATATGTATATATACATATATATGTATATATATACATATATATACATATATATGTATATATATACATATATATATGTATATATATACATATATATATATGTATATATATACATATATATAATATATATATATATATATATATATATATATATATATATATACATATATATATATATATATACATATATATGTATATATATACATATATATGTATATATATATACACAAACATGTATACATACATACACACACACATACACACACAAATGCACACACACACACACACACTATATATATATATATATATATATATATATATATATATATATATATATATATATATACATATATATACGTATATATATATATATATATATATATATATATATATATATATATATATATATATATATATATATATATATATATATATATATATATATATATAATGTATATATATATATATATATATATATATATATATATATATATATATAGGTATATATATATATATATATATATATATATATATATATATATATATATATATATATGTATATATAATATACATATATATATATATATATATATATATATATATATATATATATATATATACATATATATATATATATATATACATATATTTATATATATATATATATATATATATATATATATATATATATACATATATATATATATATATATATATATATATATATATATACCTATATATATATATATATATATATGTGTGTGTGTGTGCGCGTGTATGTGTGTGTGTATGCATGTCTCTGTGTGTGTGCGCGTGTATGTGTGTGTCTGTATGTGTGTGTGTGTGTGTGTGTGTGTGTGTGTGTGTGTGTGTGTATATATATACATAATCATAGCACTGATGAAATATGATAATAAATATGATATTAGATGGCTTAATAGTAATGATGGTTGTAAAAGTGATGATGATAATGAGGATTACGACGATGATCATGATGATTATTGTTGGTTTGTCTTTTGTATAAGACCACATTTCTCGTTGCCTCAGTGTTGTACAGCCATACCTAACAAATGGTGTTATTTATGTAGTAACAGTGACCTTTTGTGTGAGATATTTTTCATAATGTCTGTCGGCTTAACAATGGTATTTTAGCTCTGAACTTTGTAGGGTGTGAATTTTAGATTAAGGGGAAGTAATTCTTTGGGACAAATTCTAGCAATCATTTTTACTTCCGGGCATTGCATGTTATAACTGTAATAACCGTAACGAGAATGCAAATGATAATGAAAGCAATAATGAAAAGGGTTAATTTTCGAGTTTACATAGTCGCTGGTCAGGTGTTCTCCTTACTACACTGAACTCAAGTCTACGTATTAAACTGTTTATAACTCTAGATCAATGAATGAACATTGATAATGAAATAAATAGCGTGAACGGAAATATGCGAGAGGCATATGGCGTTCATGATTCCAAAATATTGAGCGAAGCACAGGGATCAACAAACTTTATCAGTGCCGAGCCTGCAGGTATCAATATCACTGCCGAAAAAAAAAATAATGTCGGGAGCCTTTAATGAAGACAAGGATCGCTACTCCTTTCAGTAATAAAAGGAGTAACGTGGGATAGAAGGATGTTCTTGAATCAATATCACGGACAAAGAAAGGTACTTCTCCATTCAAAATAAACACAAGGTCATGGTTACTGAGCGTTTTCAGGAAAACGACTGGTTAGTTTAGATCTTTATTTACCACCCTGGCTAACTGCACAGGCATGGGCAAGCTTTGATACATTTATGTAGTCATGACATTGTTGCTAACATTGTATTACAAATTAAGATAGTAACATGATTATATTCTATAGTATATCAACGTGAATAGACATTTGATAAATGTTATAATAGGGTATCATATACCGAATTTCGGATATAGCATAAGTACATCTTCTAGTACAGTTGATGTTAAGAAATAATTATTAGACTTAA
>BOPN01001016.1:195539-198039 GCA_017312705.2 Penaeus japonicus
ACACACACACATACACATACACGCACACACATACATATAGATAGATAGAAAGATAGATATATATATACAGCCTTTCTAAACATATGTGTGTGTGTGTGTGTGTTTATGTGTGTGTGTGTCTGTGTGTGTGTGTGTGTGTGTGTGTGTGTGTGTGTGTGTGTGTGTGTGTGTGTGTGTGTGTGTGCATTTCGAAAAGCTCTCCCTAGGAAAGGACATCCTGACCGTGATTCTATTTCCTGTCAAGAGCAAAATTTCCACCCCGCTAACAAGTGCCGAATGTATAACATGGAGTCTCTTTGCCCTAATTGTTTTATCTCAATTTCTCCCTCGTTTATTTCTCTCTGTTTACTCAATCATTTGTTTATATCTATTATCAATTCTTTGTATCATCTTATCATTTTTGTTATGGATGTAAACGTTTTGGAAAGTAATACACATTATTATGTTGGGTTATGCTAATGATTATTAGAACTGTAGCTGGTAATAAAAGTGTTGATGATAGAAATAATGGTAATGATGATAAGGATAATGATGATGATGATAATGGTAGTGTCTTATCAATGATAAGAAAAAAAATAATCATGATAATATTAGTAATAACACTATTTTAAAAAATAAGATAATAATAGTAATAATGATATTCATTCTTCTTAGTAGTAGAAGTAGTAGCATCATTGACATTATTACTTTTATCATTATCATTATTATTATCATTATCATATTAATGATTCTAATGATGATTAAAACAACAACAATAATGATGATGAAAAGAGCAACAAGAATAAGAAACATAATCGGAATAATAATGATCATAATTATAATGATAATGGAGATAATTACATTAATGATAATGATAATAATGCTAGTGATAATAGTAATAATAATAATAATAATAACAATGATTATGATAACAATGATAACAGTAATGATATCAACTATACGGATGACGATGATGATGATAATCATAATGATAATAAAGATAATATCATTAATCTCTAATTACCTAATCATCTACGGAGATTGGGATGTAATTTATGCGAAAATAATAGCATGGAGTGACTGGCTAAGTTATCAATATCTAATGATAGATATTGATAAAAACAGCGCGATAGCAATTATTATGATGAGGCTGATTGATCTAATTATATACTGTGCACACACACACACACACACACACACACACACACACACACACACACACACACACACGTACATGTTAGTAATAATAATGATAACACAAATAGCGGCAATAAACACAATAGTAATAATGATAATTATAGCAATAAGGGTAATAATTGATGGTAATAATTATAATCATAATAGTAATAATAATAATAATAATAATAATGATAATAATAATAATATTAATAATAATATTAACAATAATATTAATAATAATAAAAATAATTATAATAATGATAGTAATAACAATAATAATAATAATAATAACAATAATAATAATAATAATAATAATAATGATAATAAATAATAGATAATAACAATAATAATGATGAAAATGATAATAATAATAATGATGATAATAATGATGATAATAATGGTAATAATAATATAAGGATAGTAATGATAATGGTAATGATAACAGCATTAATAGTAGTAGAAGTAATGGTAATAATAGAAAGGATAATGATAATAATAACAATAATAACAACAATAATAATAACGATAATATTGATAATGATAACAGTAATAATAATAATGATAATTAATAATGATAATCATGATAGTGATTTTGATAATAACAATAATAATAGTAGTAGTGATAACAGCTACCGCAGTAATAATAATGATGATAAGTATGATAATGATGATAATGATTCCGATGCCAATAATGACAACAATGATAATAACAACAACAATAATATTTGTGATAATAATTATCATTACAATCATCAAAAGTAATGGTAGAAGCAGTAGTAATAGTAATAATGATAAAAATAATGAAAATAATTATCATAATAATAACAGTAGTAATGATAAGAATGACTTTGATGATAACAATGATATGGTTAATAATAATGATAATAATTAATTTCATTACATCATTAATATTATAAATATAATTTCTACTACTATTAGCGTTATTTTCATTATTGTTATTAACAATATTGCTTCTTCTATAATTACATCAATTAAATTACTATTACCATCATTATCATCATTATTATCATAATCTTTATCATCACTGTTATTATCAATTTCCTTTTTATTACTATAATTGCTATCATAATTATTATCACCATTACCATCACCATCAGTGTTATTATTATTGCTATCCTGATCATCATAATATTGTTATTAAGCGAGTTTTAATTATCATAAGAAATACCGGTAGACAGCCAATAGGGCTACATTCTCTGCAATGGACATATGTCGAAGGTATTTTAAACTTCAAAGATATATAAATTTCAAACTCATTCAGAAAGTCAATACACGCAATAACGAGTCGACTCGCATTGACTCTAGTGATGTGCAATATTAG
>BOPN01001016.1:220539-223039 GCA_017312705.2 Penaeus japonicus
TCATCCCTTGGTATAGTTACCCACCGTAAGCCCCTGTAGGTAAGTCGGGACCGAGAAAAGCCTTTGGGTTAATCTTCGTAACTACTACTACGCCTTCGGGTCTTTTCCTCTTTTACCTATAAACAAAGCGGTAGTTTTACAGGCCGTTCTCTCGGGGGTCCACGATTCCGTCTGTCCCGGGATGTTCCATTAGAGAGGGAAAAGTAGGTACTCTATCGTCTGCTTCCTCTCGATCTCAAAGATCTCGCACTATCGCCAACCAATCGCAACGAGACGCTACTAATTTAAGAGATACTGACGACTGTTTCGTGTACGTAGACGACAGTCATTAAGTTAAGTGTAACTTGCAGCAAAATAAACTGGCGAGGACTGAACTAGAGAGAGAGAGAGAGGAAGAACTATTAAAGAATTAAAGAAATGGAAGATCCGGAGAGAGAAAAAATCATTCAATTCTCAGAACTTTACTCAGGTGGAAGTTGATCATAATTCTGGGAAACATTTTTTGAGTCTTACTTGACTGTTCCTTGAGTGAGAGTGAGAAAAAGAGAGGGGAGAGAGAGAGAGAAGGAGGAAAGGAGGGGAGAGAGTGAGGGAGGGGGGGAAAGGGAGAGAGAGAGGGGGGAGATAGGGAGAGAGAGGGAGGGGGGAGAGAGATAGAAAGAGAAAGAGGGAGGGGGGAGGGGGGAGAGCGAAGTAAAAGTAGCCAGAAATAAAAAGTGAGAAGGGAGAAAAGGTAGGAGAGAAAGACAGACAAAGGAAAAATAAAAGGAAGAGCGAAAGAGCGAGCAAATAATAAGACAAAGGGGAGAAACAGAGAAAAGGGAGAAAGAAAACCCACTGGAGAAAGAGAGAAAGAAAGAAAAGAGAAAAAAAAGAAAGGGAAAACAGGTAAAAAGAGACAGAAATAGAGAAGAGAGAAATTTAAAGACGAGAGAAGAGAACGTGGAAAAGGAGATGAAATAAATAAAAAGTCGAGAGAAGAAAACATGGATAGTAAGAGAGAGAAAAAAAAGAAAAGAGAATAGAAAGAAGGAAACACAGAGGAGAGAAAAGAGAAAAAGAAAAGGAAAGGAGAAACAGAGAAAACAAGGAAGAAAAAGAATTAGAAAGATGAGAGGAGAATGCCGAAAGAAAGAAAGAGAGAAAGGAAGAAAGATAGTAAAAAGAGAAGATAGAGATAAAATGTATATAGTATAATAGAAAGAGAGGAGAGAAAGGCAGAGAGAGAGAAAGAGCGCCAGAGAGAGAGAGAGCCAGAGAGTGAGAAAGAGACAAAGGAGACAGAGAGAGGGAGAGAGAAAGAGACAGAGGAGAGAGAGATAGAGAGCGCCAGAGAGAGAGAGAGAGAGAAAGAAAGAAAGAGAGAGACAGAGAAGAGAGAGAGAGAGAGAGCCAGAGAGTGAGAGAAAGAGACAGAGGAGAGGGAGAGAGAGAGTGAAAGCCACACAGAGAGACAGAGGAGAGAGAAAGACAGATGAGAGAAAGAGAGAGAGAGACAAAGGAAAGAGAGAGGGAGAGAGAGACAGAGGAGAGGGAGAGAGAGACAGAGAAAAGAGAGAGAGCGAGTTAACCAGACTGAAACAGTAACCTCACACAAACACACATTGTCTCTCCTCCTATTCTTATGTTGAGGAAAGTTTGTATTTCCAGAGGCAAGCAATTACTCTAAGTTTCAAGACGGTTATTGTTATGTAAACACTCTTCTTTCTCCTCCTCCTCTCCTCCTCCTCGTCTACCTCCTCCTCCTCCTCTTCCTCCTCTCCTCCTCCTCGTCTATTTCCTCCTCCTCCTCCTCTTCCTCCTCTCCTCCTCCTCCTCCTACTCCTCTATCTCCTCCTCCTCCTCCTCCTCTTCCTCTCTCCTTCTCCTCCTACTCCTCTATCTCCTCCTCCTCTCCTCCTACTCCTCCTCCTCCTCTATATCCTCCTCCTCCTCCTCTTAGTCCTCTCCTCCTACTCCTCCTCTTCCTCTATCTCCTCCTCCTCTATCTCCTCCTCCTCCTCCTCTATCTCCTCCTCCTCCTCTATCTCCTCCTCTACCTCCTCCTCTTCCTCTAACTCCTCCTCCTTCTCCTACTTATCAAATGATAATTTGATCATGATTATGAAGATGATGATTATGGTAATGACAATGATAATGATAATAATAGTGATAATAATAATTGTGATAGTTATGATAGTAATAGTAATGATAATAATGATAATAATAAAGATATTAATTTTGATAACAATAATATCTATGATTATGATATTGGTTTTAATTAAAATCATAATAGTAAATATAGTGATGATAATACAACAAGCGTAACAAAAAAAATAGTGATAATGATTTTTTAAAAATAATAGTGATGATAATAATGACAGAAGAAATAGTATTGATAAAACTGAAGATAACATAATGATAACAGCATTGCAATTGGTGATGAAAATGATGAAAAATATAATTTAAATGATAATACAGGAGAAATATTTTCTGCAACACTAACTATAATAATCGCAAA
>BOPN01001016.1:230539-235539 GCA_017312705.2 Penaeus japonicus
ATAGATAAATAGATAGATAGATAAATAGATAGATAGATAAATAGATAGATAGATAAATAGATAGATAGATAAATAGATAGATAGATAAATAGATAGATAGATAAATAGATAGATAGATAAATAGATAGATAGATAAATAGATAGATAGATAAATAGATAGATAGATAAATATATACATATGTATATATATACATATATACATATATATACATATATATACATATATATATATATATATATATATATATATATATATATATATATATATAAAGAGAGAGAGAGAGAGAGAGATGGCATTGATTACATACCTTCCTCCGTTTGGCAGAGGTAATAAGACAATAGTACCGCTAAATACATTAATAAAATGTATTGTAATTAATACCATTTAATCCAATGGCTCGCATACATGCATGCCACGAGATTCGAACGTCAGAGTATTTCTGCTTGTGCCTTCGTTAATAATGTGTTGCTTACTAAATACGTATATTATTAGTGTAATGTAATCATTCTGACAATCATAACAATCATCATCATCATTATCATTATACATGGCATGAGATTCGAATATTGAAGAGTTATTTACTAAACATCGATGTTATCAGCATAGTATAAACATTACCATAATTATGATTATAACCATTATGATCATCATAAAGTATCATTACGGGAATCAGTATGCTGTGTTTATTATTCCTGTGTCTGTCTGTTACCCGTGTTTAGTATATAACCGATACTACTAACGAACTGTAGCCATAAATATGATCAAGGTTTTACTGACATTAAAAAAAAAAAAAAACCCTTGATCACATAAGTGTTCCAGTTCTTTATTTCCGAGTTTCATTACTATCCACTGATAATAATGATAATTGTAATAACAATTATTAATACTCTGCCATTTGGCTATTGATCTTATTAATTATTTCTTTAATAGATATTGTTCTTCCTCATCATTTTGATTATCATAATCATCCTTTTTATTTATATTTATATCATCATCATCACCATCACCCGCACCATCACCACCATTATTACCACTGTCGTGATCATCACCATCATCATAATCATTATATGTTAGTAAAAAGAATTCCTTCACATTACAATACCAAAATACCTTTTGTTTTCGTTAATATTACTGTTGCAATCAAAAAAAATTCACCATTTTTTTTTTTTTTTTTGATAATAAAAATATCTAAAAAAAAGAAAATCCAACAAGACAAGAATGAAATACCAGAGAAACAAACAAACACACAAACAGACGAAACGACGACCCAGGCGAAAATCCGACGTGGTAATCCTATATCTAATCAATGTAAATCGCCATGTGTATGAACACATTCCTCGCCACACACAATTAGGACCGGATTAAGGCCTATTGATGCCCTGAGCCCGACCACAACAACGCCAGCCAGTTATGCCGACACAGCATAAAAAAGACCCGCGACTCTGCTGACTCGCTAAAGCAGCGCATTCCTCGCAGCCAGACGACGTTGGACGAAAAGGACTCGTCGACAAAAACAACGACTAAATCGAGATGCAACAGAACACCTCTGAGTATTTACATTAAGTAAACGAACTTGACATCATAATGATAGGAAATACTGTCGATATTGCAGTAATTACAGAAACCTGGTTCCAAAACGACACTCTAAACCTCGGAATCATAGAAGAGTATCAGTCTTTTAACATAATAGGCGAAGGAGAAAAGGGTGTCAGGATTCCTATTTATATCAAAGACACTCCCATGTAACACTATAAAGCCCCATCAGTCCACACACTAGGGACTTTGAATCATAATGGGTCGTAGCTCAACCTTTCAGACCTTAGGCTCCTACTCAAGATATCCTCTGGGAACTCATGAAATTTGAAGTTTTCTTTCTCCAAACTAATTATGAAAGTCCCGTCCCCTCTTCCTCATACTGGGTTGCCTTAACACTTAACCAGATTGTGTGCTCTCATCTCAATTAAATCTTAAACAGACCGTGATCTTCCCAACACGTGGGTAAAACAACGCAGACCAAATTATAAAAACATTTTTTTTTTTTTCGAAAGTCCGTCTTCCCTTCCATTCCTTGGCAACAGTGATCATCTGCCACTGATCTGACTACCAGAGAGGTACCAGCCACCCACGCAATCAAACAGAGCAAAAGTCATACGAAGATTCCTTGATTAAAAAAATCGCGAGTTCGAATCATGACTGATAGGGGCTAAGGTTCTCAACGCTCCTAACCCGAATGATAAATATCAACAAGGTTATGGATCAGCATAGGATCACGTTGACAATTGTTTTCCTTTAAAAGGAGCAACCACCAGTCAAGAGGACGAGCCATGGGTCACAGACACGACCAAAGACCTTATTCTGGCAAGAAACAAGATCGTCACTTAAATCAGCGAAATAGCCGATTCGCACAAGTACGCTGCTATCATTAACTATCATTTAGCAAAAAGAAACAAGCTACTCCCTTCACTCCAAACAGCCGATCTTCTGGCGTGTCTCCCCTCTCGCCACCTCCAAGCAATAGTGAACGAATATCAAATAGTTACTCTCCTTGTCCTGACCATATCCCTCTAAGATTAATTATTTGCTCCCGAGCTTGCCACCCCCTTTGTGACATCTTTATTACTGAGGGCGTGGTTCGTGACCTTTGGAAACGAGATGTTGCAGTCCCGATCCCAAAGACTTCCCCGCCCACTTCTCTCGACGGCCTTCGACCCATTTCGCTCACCCACACCCCATGTAAGATCCTTGAGAGGATAATCACCAGTTAAGGGAGTCACTCTCGCCAATACTAGACAATCCTCAGTTTGGGAACACGAAAGGGAGCTCTACCATCCATTATTTGGTCGACTTCATCAATCATGTCACCGCAAATGTAGACAGGCGTCTGGAGGTGACCATCGGCCTTCGGAAAGCATTCGACCCCAGCGATCACACCGTCCTGATCCCAAAGATGATTTCCATGGGATTTCGCAAGGGTTGGCTGAGGTGGATCTTGTCCTTCATCGGCCTCCGCTCTAAGCAATCAGAGTTCTGACGAAGTCGATCTGCGTTACGGTGTGTCTCAAGGAACTCTCCTCTGCCCATTATGATTCCTTATAAGAATTGATGAGGATGATATTCCACATGTAGAGGAATGATGAGGATGATTTTCCACATGTAGAGGAATGATGAGGATGATTTTCCACATGTAGAGGAATGATGAGGATGATTTTCCACATGTAGAGGAATGATGAGGATGATTTTCCACATGTAGAGGAATGATGAGGATGATTTTCCACATGTAGAGGAATGATGAGGATGATTTTCCACATGTAGAGGAATGGTGAGGATGATTTTCCACATGTAGAGGAATGGTGAGGATGATTTTCCACATGTAGAGGAATGATGAGGATGATTTTCCACATGCAGAGGAATGATGAGGATGATTTTCCACATGTAGAGGAATGATGAGGATGATTTTCCACATGTAGAGGAATGGTGAGGATGATATTCCACATGAAAAAGGAATAAGAATACGCGGACAACACACATTGGTCGGAAATTGCGAGTTTACGATAGGAAATCAGCTATTCGGTATAAGAATATTTTTATATGTATAAAAGAATGTAAACGATACTTCTCTAACTTACCTTTTATGGAGGAGAATTAGTGTATGTTAACTTGTGTCTTGTTCTCATAACAGCTGGCAACTCCCGTCTCTTCGGTAGGATACAGTGATGCTTGCTGCTACAGTAACACTATACAGTAACACTATAACGCTGACGAATTTTACCTCTTTTCATGTCACTAATGAGACGATGCCACTTCGTTACGACATTATCTCCTGACTGATGTGCATGAGCTGCCTATAATAACAGTACCAGAAATTCAGTATTTTCCTGAAAAGTCGTACTTGGCGCACCCGAAAGTACCAAAACCGGTACATGTCAGCACCAGATTTGGCAACACCTGGCCATCACTCACTGGTTATCGGTCTAGGACGCGGCAAGTGGTCTGTCTGTACGCAGAGGTGACAGGAATGATACGGGCATGTCGATATGGGAATCATGAGACACGGAAATTAATGAGCCAATGATTTATTATAGACAAATATTCAATTTTCAATTTCAAGGGCTATTAGATATTTTCTGAGTCCAGGTGTATGTATAATCAGACTGTTAAAAAATCCAAGATCCAGGGGATTTTTCGAATGAATATCCAAGATCCCAAGACAAGAGCCAAAAACCCAAGATCTTGTATTAAAAAAAAAAAAAAAAAAAAAACTGTGGCAGGCAGTCTTGGTATTTAGTATCAAACAGTATATCTAGTAGGAATGTTGGTTGCTGTTTAAGTCTGTTTCTTCGGTTGGTATTATTAAACAAAAAGATGAAAATGTGGTGCATGCCATCCAGACATGCCATTGTGTGTATGTGTTGTTGTGCTTGTTTTTATTATGGATATTAGGCTTCTAATACATTTTCAATAAAAGATATGATTCAGAAGCTTTGTATTTATGTTTTATTTACAATAGAGGTGCAAGATAAATGTTAATATTACAGATATATCTTAAATCTTTACTTGGTTTCCACAGACTTTTGATCACAAAATCGCTATTTCCGACCACTGTTCAAGATGACGCTAGCATTCGCATATAAACCAGGGCAAGGTAGGATCTTGTTACCATATTCCCTCAACCAAGAAATGCAGGACATTATAATTCAAATTCAATAAGTTTTCAGGCTAGGAAGAACCCGTGTCAATTAATTAATAACGATCCCTTAAATCACGCCTCTGAGGTAAGCCTATTAGAAGTAATCAGTGGAGACCTGAAATGGTTCAGCAATACCAAGGAAGTCGTTTCAAAGCGAGAAAAAAAAGAGATGTTTAATGTTATCTCAATTCATATCGTCTGGCAGCATCCCCGGACGACCTATTCCACATATGGACGACTTTCATACGACTTTCATACGACTTGTCTGTGAATACACAGCCATACATTTGGAGTTAGAAAAACAAAATTAAA
>BOPN01001016.1:266461-268961 GCA_017312705.2 Penaeus japonicus
ATAATCACCAATAGGCGCGACATTGTACAAAATGTAACCGTTATCAATAAAGTAAATGTCGATAGCGACCATAGACTGGTCAGAAGTAGAGTAAAGTTACAGCTAAGAAGGGAACGAAACAAGCTCATACAGAAGCCTCTCGTTAATCCAAGTAACATTAAGAATAGGGCGACGGAATTCAGTATCAACACCTGAAACAAATACTCAGCTCTCGAAGGAGATCTTGACATGGACTAAATGAACGACCAATGCAGTGAGATATTAACGAAGCAATTTAAAGAAATGACGAAAGAAAAGTTCAGTAAGCTTTCGGTAGAGACAAAAGAGCTTATGAAACAGCGTAGGGACATGAAAATAACATCAATTAGAGACAAGATAGAATCAGCAGAGCTGACTAAGACGATAAACAAGAAGAAGAAAGAGGATGTACGCAAATTTAACATACGAAAAATAAACGAAGCTCTGCTTGCCGGCACCAGCCTTAAGGCAACAAAGAGGAGGCTCGGAATAGGGAAAAACCAAATGTATGCAGTAAAGAAACCCAACGGAGAGGTGGCATACAATAAAAATGGAATTATCAAAGTAATAGAAGACTTTTGTCGCGACTTATACCACTCAAACGATCAACCGCATACGGAGACAAACACAACAATTGGAGACATTCCAAACATCATGGTAGAGGAAGTAAATAGGGCACTAAAAAGCATGAAAAGAGGAAAAACACCAGGAGAAGACGGCATTAGTGTAGATCTTATTCAAGATGCAGGAGAGATTGCGGCAGTAAAACTGGCCAGTCTTTATAACAGATGTCTAAGTGTCGGTAAAACCCAATAATAATTTTGATACACAAAAAGGGAGACACAAAAGACTTAAAGAATTACCGACCTATAAGCCTCCTTTCGGTAATCTATAAACTGTTCACAAAAATCATCACAGCCCGTATCACCGATACATTAGATTCAAAACAACCCAGGGAACAGGCAGGGTTCCGCAGCGGATTCTCAACTACAGACCATATCCACACACTGGCTCAAATAAAAAAAATAAAAAAACGAATATAGGAAGCCCGTATGTATGGCATTCGTAGATTATGAAAAGGCATTCGATTCGGTACAGATATCTGCAGTACTAGATGCAATTCGTAAACAAGGAGTAGAGGAAATATACTGCAGATTATTAGAGGATATATATAGAGATGGTACAGCGACCATCAAAATCCACGCAGAAACCAATAAAATACCAATAAAAAAGGGTGTTAGGCAGGGCAACACCATCTCACCGAAGCTATTTACAGCTTGCTTGGAGGAAGTATTCAAGAAGCTAGATTGGAAGGAGAGAGGGATTAAAATAGGGAATGAGCACTTAAGCAATCTAAGATTTGCAGATGACATTGTTCTTTTCGGCGAGTCAGCAGATGAATTACAACAATTAATAAGCGATTTAAATAGGGAAAGTCTGAAGATTGGCCTTAAAATGAACATGAAAAAGACTAAAGTCATGTTCAACAGTCGAACCCCAGTTAAGCAAATACAAATACAGGGCGAGGTACTAGAAGCAGTGAACGAGTATGTATACCTAGGGCAACTCATCAAGACGAGTACTTCCTGCGATGCCGAGATAGAACGACGATTCAGGCTAGGTTGGAGTGCCTTCGGTACACATAGTAATATATTACGAGGTCGTCTTACATTATGTCTTAGGAGAAAGATTTTTGACCAATGTGTCCTCCCCGTCATGACATATGGATCAGAGACATGGACTACGACCAAGGCATTCGAGAAGAAATTAGTAAGCGACCAAAGAGGAATGGAAAGGCTTATGCTAGGAGTTAGCTTAAGAGACAATAAAAAGGCCACATGGATCAGGCAGCAAACAAAAGTAGAGGATATACTCAAGAGCATCAAGAGGAAAAATTGGTAGTGGGCTGGACATATACAGTATATCGGAGACAGGACAACAGGTAGACAAAAAGAACAACAGAATGGGTAAAACGCGACACAAAGAGACCCAGGGCAAGACCAATGACTAGATGGCGGGATGAAATAGCAAATTTTGCAGGAGTAAACTGGAATCAGAGGACACAAGACCGGAATGACTGGAAAAGATTGAGAGAGGCCTACGTCCTGCAGTGGAATGATAAAAGCTGATGAGGATGATGATATATATATACATATATATATCGTTATCAATGAGAATCTTATCATCATCTTTATTACCGTTATCATGATAATTATCATTAGTCGTACTAGTAGCAGCAATAGTATCATTTCCCTTATCAATACGTCATTTACTACAGCTATCATCATTGTTATCATTATTATTAATATCACTATCAACATCATCATTATCGTTATGATTTTTTTTTTTCATTACTATCAATCATTACTGTTGTTGTTACCACTATCATATTATCATTGTCAATATTATTAGATTATCATCATTATCATCACTATTACTGTTTTTATCATTACCATGATTATCAATATTATTATTATCATTG
>BOPN01001016.1:281461-283961 GCA_017312705.2 Penaeus japonicus
TATATTCGGTGTTAATACTTGCTACGAAGGTTTGTAAATATTTAGATGGATATAATTTAAACTTACGTAATATGCTTACGTTATAGTCATTTCCTGTATATATGAGATTTTCATAGTTAATAACATTACGTTTTGAAATAAATTTATGAATGCCGAGGCCAAAGGAAAAAAAAATTAGCTACCCCTTTCCTTTAAAGGATATTTTACTATATGGCGTCTTGGCAAGGAATCACCACAGCTTATGCATCTGCCAGAGTTACGGGAGAAAGATCTCAAGATGTCGACCTATTTCGTCCACCACTGGCCAGCATCTCCGAACGTTCTGAACCAAAGACATGTGAGTCATGAGTGGCTTCCTGTTCAAGACAATTGTTCAAACCTTCTATCCTTTCGTCACGGGCCTTGCATACCACCCTTCTTGAGTTCTATAACCTGCACAGTCCATGTCCCTCGCAAATCTGCTAATTGGATTTCCTCGGCCAGATTTGAAGTTTGTTCCCCTGCCACTGCTTCTGGAGCTGGATATATCTCCTGCGCTATCCAGATTTCGAGAGCTCTGCATGGCAAAGCTTATATAATTCAATTCTCTTGTGTATTGCAATAATATATGTATATACAAATCTAAATAGGACTTATATAAGCTTAACCAATACACCAATACACGAGCACACTTGCATCCCTATACATATGAGCACATTATGATACATTTGGCGATTGGGCCTGTAGTTATTTGTTAAACTGGAACTTGTTTGTACTTAAAATCTATATTTTGATTGCATCCTTATATATTCAAATTATATTCTACCACATACATATAGGTATATTTCTAATGCTTCACAAACTTCAGACCATGATTTGGAATTACTCACCTCCGCAATAAGCCGTGTCACGTGCCAGGAAAACAAGAGGGTTCATTCTTCCAGATTTTTTTTTTTTTTTCTTTTGGAGCCTATATCTAATCCCTTTCTGGTAAATCTGCCTCCCTTTTGCACTCGCTGGGGTCTCTCTGAACGACCCACTAAGCCCTCAACAAGTACCACCAATAGTATCGTTTGGTCACCTTTATTTCCGTCATTGTCGTTCCCGCTCGTCTGTGCAACTGCTTGTGGCAACCGGCATGACCTCGTCGAGGTTCCCCTTCTCTCTCTCTCTCTTTCTCTCTTTCTCTCTCTCTCTCTCTTTCTCTCTCTCTCTCTCTCTCTCTCTCTCTCTCTCTCTCTCTCTCTCTCTCTCTCTCTCTCTCTCTCTCTTTGCCGCCTCTTTGTTATTACTCTATTCCTTTTCTTTGTTTCTGATTCATCATTTGACGTCGTTCTCGACTCGATCAGCATCACGAAAGCCACGAAGCTAAGCTGCCCGAAATGACATCTTCATCGGGTTCCTGTCTCCTTGAGCGACACCTGTCAACATGGCCTGCTTCCCCATGCCTCGATCACACCCCCATAGAACCAAGGCCTCAGCTTTAACTGTGATTTCCTTTGGCTCCCCTCTTCTGGATGTTGGTTAGTTCTCGGTTTGTTAATGAATCGGATAGACGTTATATTAACTGATAGCTCAGTGTATACAAATAAGGTTTGATTGAAAAAATGGCAAATAGATGTTATACGTTATTTAACTTCAGTATAAAATCATTGCATCACAACAGCATAGGCATACTATATATAACATATGGATAACACCATTATCTTTTTAGTACATGTGTGTGTTTGCGTGTTTGTTTGTGTGTGTGTGTGTGTGTGTGTGTGTGTGTGTGTGTTTGTGTGTAAGTGATTTCTGAAGATACTACGATCATTCTGGATAACGTCTGAAAATAATCCGGTCATCAAACATGAATACATCTATTGAGCAGAACAAAATAATATTCGGGTGCATTAATTGTCTGAATTTAATCTTTCCGACCAATTCGCTTTGGGAAAAAGTAATAATCCAAATGACAGCAATTTCATTATTGCTGGCTTTGATGCGGTCAATTTGTTCGTGATAATACAATCAGATTAAATCATTATCACCGTCCTGTGATTTCTTTTTAAAAGAACTGTTCATATCTATCTATCAACCTGTCTGCCTTGTGCATGGTTATACATGCATCCATATACCGTACATGCATACATGCACACACACACATAAATATGTGTATGTGTGTGTGTGTGTATAAATATATATATATATATATATATATATATATATATATATATATATATATATATATATATGTAAGTATATATACATATATACACACAGACACAAACACATTTATATATACATACCCACACATATGTGTATGTATGTATGTATATGTGTATGGCAGATAAACCCACTATACAGCACTTGACAGCTGGAAGAATTATGCATCAAAAGGGATATAGTGTTATTATGCAAGGTGAGATAATAAGATGAAAACTAATTAAAAATTTTATTGCCACTGATTTCCTTATTATTATTTTCCTTATTTGTGGAATCACGTAATAGTGAAATTGCTTACCCATTAAGAAATCAGTGC